>VBVR01005295.1:0-12419 GCA_011638315.1 Tetramorium parvispinum | reverse complement strand
AGGGGGGAGGGGGAAGGGGTTGAAACAGCGAGTAGTTGAAGCGCACTCCGACGTATGTACGGAACACGATTTTACGGCACTCACGGGGGATGCTCGGAACGCCCTCGATAATCCCACGAGCGCTCTTGATCTGCTTGATCCGTTCCCGCTCTGTCTCTATCCTCCTACTCTATCGCCACGAGAGATGTTTAAATAGTTCCCGACGAATTATACGCGCGAAATTTCGTTTGCCGTAGTTTAATATTTAGCAATATCCTTGAATGTAATTCGACGACGAGTCGATTAGCGAGCGGAACTTGGAACTTTCGAAGGTAAACTTCCGATCAATATGCATATTTAACGATCGTACCATGTTATATATATTTAACACGGCAGTAAAGCTCGCAAGTTGTAGCGGTGCTTTTTAACATTGCTTACGCGGAAAGGTTACGGAAGTACTTGCTAACAAGTCCAAAGTTTCTACATGGAGAAGGAGGTGTGCGCTCAAGCAGGAATATACGTCTGGAATTAATAATGCGCCGCTAAAGCTTTACCCATATAATACGCGGCTAAGTACGGCAGGGGCGCGACTCACCACGTATATTTAGGTTAGTTGGGCCAGCACCACTACCAGCATTATCGGCGCATTCGTCGTTGGTACCGTTCATATGAGAATTATGTGTTAATATCTTAATTTACATTATCAGTTATTTATAGGACAGCTGCGCGTTGAAGCGCGGAAAGTTAATTGCCGCAGTTTTAAATATGAAAAAAGTACAACGCTCATTATCTGCAAAAGTATTTTTTTCCTATTCTATTTCTGTTAGCCTAGTTTTCTATTGCATTTTGCTAACATGCTTTTAACAGCGAAATATTTGTTTCTTTAGTAATCGATTCTGCACGTATGTTGCAATTTTGTATTCTATTTCTTAATAAAATATAGTTAATTTTTTACACTAAGACGTTAAGTTATTTAATTGTAATAATCTACTAATATGCTGTCTACTATTATTTAAATTACACTCTCAACATATTTTTCAATGAATTTCTCATATGACGGATACGAGATAGTGCTACTTCCTGTCATAATTACATCGCCATATCATGTTACTGACCGCCGCAGAGATAGTATGTCATCAGTGGTAACAAGATAACTATGCAATGCTGAACATAAATTGCTTAATATAGAATGTAGAGTAATTTCAACTATTCTATCTCTATCCCCTAAAGTAAACCTGTTCTACTCACACAACGAAATTATCCGCCAACTATCCGGCGAAATTGAATTTTTCCCATCTGTCGCAAGAGATGAAGACGAAAGTGTAAAGTGGAATATTCGTGCAGGTTATTTCCGCATTTTGCATCCAGAGGCGTAAAGCGATGTAGCGGAGAAAAGGAGCACTATTTCGATGCAAGCGCTAATCGAACAGAGAACAAAGTTCGTAACTGATGATAGTGATTATTCAGCGCCACGTGCAATATTAAATTAGCCGTCATTACTGCGTTACAAGGGATGAAAGTGCATAATTCATATTGACGGATAACAACGGCAAGTGAGAAAATCAATGCAAATACTTTGCCTAAGTAAGGAGTAAGTAAGAAACAACATTGAAATACTAACAAAAGTAACTAACAAAATCATTCCGATATTATTATTGATCATTTCGAGATAACTTCTAATCAATGCGTTAATTAATTTAAGTATGTGTTATTAAAAAAATAACTGGTGTTATTTCCAAATATTATAACAAAAAATCATCAAACATCTCAATTCCGTTAAATAAAATGGAAAATTCACAAAGATCGATAATTTGTATGGAAAAATATATATTAATCGCATGGACGTGACAAGATTAATTTTCGAAACATTTCAATGTAAATGAGACAATGCTAATGCATGATAATACTTAAAGAGTAATCAAATACTAAAATTTACAATACAATTGTTCTTAAATATCAGATTTTTCGATTTATTACGAATTATTCTTTTTAAATATATAGATAATACACGTGATATAAAGCAATTACATCAATTAATTGATGTAGCTAATTCCTCAATTTTTGTATTAATAAAAATGAAATTTTGCTTTAACATTTATTTCATCACCGTTTGCATAAGGAGTAATTGATGGAAATGTGCGGCATAATAATTAATGACAATACAAGAAACAAATTGCATGCTGGAAAATACAGTAATGGATTTTTCATTGCATAATAATTCACAAAATTGTTACATTTTTAATAATAATACTATTATGCTTGTGCTTATGATAAAATTTATAAACAAAATCCCATTCATTATTGTAGGCATTAGAATTGAAAAATTCCACTTATCTCGATTGAAAATCAGAGGAATGTATTTAGAATACAATGAAAAAAAATTATAAACTACAAATTGACACATGGCAATATAGAGTTAAAGAGACAATTAACCGTTAATTAATTTATCAAAAGTAAATGAAGTAAAAAAAATGGATTCAAGTACATAGGTAAGAATCGAGCGAAAATTGAAGAGACAGAAAGCAATCATATCTATGGCACAGATATTAAGAATTTCAAGAATCTACAGAATAGAAATTTTAGAATAAAAGAGATAGATATTGATGAGATCATTTTTTCACTATGCTCTTTCGTATGATAATTAAAATCGCGTAAAATTATTATTAAATTCCGTGAAAAGAATAACAGTTTCTGATAAATAGTTGAATCGATGGAATATAAAACTGTTCAAACATCTAACGAATAACTTAATTCATTTTATATAATTTAATCTTAATTCCACAATTAATTCTAAATTGAAAATATTGATTCAATTTAATTTATCGTAACATACGTTATGAAACATACGTATATGAAACATTTTTAATTGAACTAAAAAAATTCTGAAACAATTTCAATTACAAAATTTAATCTCGACGAAAAAAATAGAGTACATTAGTATTAACAGATATGTAACTTGTGATAATCCGACAGCCCTCTCCATTTTTTTTAACTTTTTAAATGATCAATTTAAATTAAATATCACTTACTATGATTTCTAGAAAGAAATCGATTAAAATTAGTTCAAAAATAAATGTTACACATGTTTAAAATAATAAATTTAATCTTGAAAACTTTTGTCTTATATTAGATAGCATATCTCTATTTATCTTGATATACATTTTAAAAACATTTCAGCTACGATTTGGTGCAAATCATTAAATACAATACGAACTTGTAAAATTATAACTTTCGTGAAATATTTTAAAGTAAATTTATTCATTAAAAATAAGAAAAAAGTTTCTATTATGTATAATAACTTTGCAATGCAAATTATTATATACAATTGCAATAAAAATATCACATAAAAAATCTTTGAATGTGTTCAATATGCGAAAATATTATTTTAAAGAAAATCGCTATTTATTTATCATATAATATGTACAAACATATAAATATTTTTTATAACTGTTAAATAATTTAAAGCTAAAAAGATTTAAAAAAAACAAACCGATTAAAAAATAACAATAAAAATTGAAGAAAATTAATTTGCTGGAAAAATAAAGTATTCCATAAAAGGAAGAAAACGGAAATGAAGCGGATGCAGCAGATTGTGTATATGAATATACATACGAAGAGGGTGTTGCTCCCTCAACACTTCGTACATCTTTGAACGCGGAAATCGAGGTACCTAAGATGATTAGCATTTTACTGTTCGTCGAGTACTAACCTACCACAAAAAAAATACTTAAAAGACGTATGAACCTTTGATTATTATTCTCGACAAAAGTACTTTCTCTTTTGGTTTTTCTTTATTCATCTCCTTAAAAATTAATGCAATTTTAGCATTATCTTTATCATATTTCAGTCATTGATATTTGTTTATTGGAAATAAGATTTTCACATATTCTCAATAAAAATTTAATTTCTTTACAAAGACATTTTTTAATTTTATTATCGTTTCCAATTAATAAGACTCAAACTTTTTGTTCACTAACTCCTCTGTAAGCATGATTTTTACTCTTTTACTTCTGATATTATCCACAAATATTAACTTCGATTCTTAAAAGAAATTATGAAAAATTAAGAAGACTTCTTGAAGGTCTTTTCGACTTCTATTCGCTTTGACTCGCACAAGGAGAAATGCAGAATTGAAAGGGATAGCAGAACTTAATTGGACAAAGTACGGCGCGTTCTGCAAGATTTTGCATAATGCGGGTAGAGCAAAACGCACTTGCTATGAAAATAGGAAAACAAATCGCTGACGCTGGAAACCCTAGTTTTCCTTAACATCCCGAAATGCCCGTGAATTTTAATACAACCCACGAGTCTCCTTCTGTACTTAACAAACTTTGCCGCGGAATAATTTCTAAACTTCAAACAGCATCTCGTTTTCTTTTTTATTAATATGGCGATCGTAGCGATGCATCCTTAAATATTTATTATTCGAATCGAGCGTGCGAGCTTAAGCACGAGCTATAATGTGAAAACTCACAGAACGGATACGACGTGCGCGAAATAAATTTTTTGTCAGTTTTTATTATTATGTATGCACTCCGGACGGGTGTTTATTCGATGTACAATGTGAACGTGACTATCCATCTCGGGGCGCAATTTCTTGCCTAGTATTCATTCGCTCGCTTCCTCGCTCACTCGTTCAGTATTTGCTCCCGCGGCGAAGGAAAATGCGAGCGTCGCATTTGCACGTTAAATCGGATAAAACGAGCGCTCGATTTACCACGGAAGTAACGCGCCATTTCAGTCATTTTGCGACACATCCTCGTTACACAATATTCCAGTAAAATGTAAAACTTGGTTAAATTTTACAAAATGTTCAAATAAGTAACTTATAAATATTATCTTTTTTGTTCAATGTTATGTTATTAAAATTACATAAACTTTGTGTTTTATCTTATTGCAATATATAACTGAGATAAAATTATATATTAAACATGTTACGGCATATACTTTTTTGGAGAATCTAAATATACTAGCGCATTCGCAATTATAATATTAAAATAATTAATGAAAAAAGATCGAAATGTTACTTTATATATCGTTGACTCAGTCATAATTCTAGCGAGTTAATTTCAAGTCCCTCTAATTACGACATCGTCGATGCTCTCGAAAACTTGGATAGTTAAATACAGAGGCAGGTAAATGGGACGAGTTTGACAGACGAATGGTGCAGCTTAACATTTTCTTTTCGTTACGTAAACTAGTTTCTGGCTTCTCTAGAAATGGAGCGCCGTGTCGTAAAGCACCTCTCGTATCTCTCGTTAGAAAAGAAAAAGATGAAGTAAGTAAAGGATGACGCGTAGAAAGAGCAGCTTTTCATAAGAGTATTCTTTATTACATAGTGTACACGCAGTACGTCGTATTCACGAGAGAATCGTCTTCGAAGAGCATGATATTTCTTGCATGATCAATTTCTCAATATATAAAAATATCTCTAAATGTTTCGTATTTTATATTTTCTCTATAAATAATAAATTGCGATGAAATGTGAAAATACTACAAAGAGATTTGAAATAATTTAATAATAAAATTGTATAATATTCGAAAAGCATTTAACTATATCTAAAGGATTTATATCACTTTGTTCATATAATTTTTTATTAAATTTTTGCTAAAAATGCATCCCTTTAAAAGTTATTAAAAAATAAAAATAAAAAAAGATTTTACATATTACTTTCTGTTAAAATTGTATGAAGTTACGAAGTTGTATGAATTGTATACAATATCTGTTTTGCACCGAGAAAAGAAGGAGTTTGTAATTGTAACTAAAAAAAATTATTAATTCCACTTGACTTGAACTTATCAAGCATATTATTTATATTAACTTTAGAAATATAAATATAAAAAAATATAAGCTTGACGTTAATGTACCAGCATAAGAGCAGCTTTATCCAACTATATTTAAAAATGTAAAAACACTGTAGCTGTCTATCATTGAGTTTGTTATATTATGCGATACAAGAAAACTGATATTAAAGAAATAGACGTTTAAATAATCTATTACGTAGCTAAATTGAAATGGTTTACTGTTATAAAACCACAAAATGCAATCCGTTGAAAGATATCGAATGCTATTATTAAAATAGAATATAACCTTCTCACAACATTTTTGTTTTATTGTTAATCACCGAATACACATATGTAATGAATATGTTACGTATTTAAACTTATATTAAACTTATATTAAACTTATATTTATAACTTTATCTATACATTTATATATAATAAATGTATATGATAATAATTAAAAACTTTTTTTTAACAGAAATATAATTATAAATTTTTCACATATTCTATATTTTCATTTTTAAATAAATAGAAACTTGATATATAAAAACTTTTCATTCCTATATATGTATAGGAACATATTGAAGATTGCATCGTTTTATATTATTCCAATTGATTAATTGTGCATGCATAATGTAATTAATAATTTAACATCTCGATATTATTTTCCTATTATTAAATTATTTAACTGGATAGATTATTACGCGTTATTCGGGCGTTATTCATTGGAGTTTGACCCCGTTAGAATAGATAATCAAAGAAGACGTAACCTTGCTATCGGTGACCCGATTCACTTGGCAGAAGATATGAAGCTGCGGCAGGCTTTGGGGGCTTCGATGGCCCACTTCTCAAACTTGGCGAGGCGATAGGGCAGTTTACTCTATGTCGACAATGAACCGGTGGTAAAAGCAGATATTGTTATGGGGAACAATGAGTTTGAAATTCTGACCGATAAAAGTTCTGTTTTGATACGCACGTCAAACTGTCTAGACATTTCTTATCAATGTGTTTAGTAAAAAAAAAAGTCTGATAATAAGCACAGTTCTGTATTCGCCAGATTTTATTTTAAAAAATTAACACTAAACCTGCCACGACTCGGTCAAGTGATCGTTTTTAAACTTTCGTGTACAGTTGCCTGCATGCAACATTATCACATCGCCATTTAACTTTACGAATTTTCTTGTAATATACATATAATGAATTTTTCAATACTTGTTTTGTTACTTTTTTTCTTGTTTCTTTTCTTCTGAGAAGTATATGTAGTCCATCTTATATATCGCAATCGGTCATTTGACCGGTCACGATAGAAATAAATATACATGAAGTGTCGGGTTAGTGTTAAAAAAATTAAGATTCTAGATTTATCTATATTCATTTTTCCATACTTTCTTTTCATAAAGATATTTATGTTCTGTCAAGTGTTTATTTAATTACGACTTTGTAACTTATCGTCCATAGAATAGTTTAGTCGATAGAATTACAGTGGATGATAACAGGATGATAACAGGATATGTCAATAAAATAAAAGCAATATAAATATAAATAGCTTTCCTTTCGATAAAAATTAAGTGTACTGGAGTTAATCGTGACGAAATTGTCATCCGGTCTGATGAAAGCCGGTTTAAATGACGAATCGCTCGTCAGATACGCGATACGATGCTGATTGCACGAAGCTGCCTGCACGAGAATGCAGTGCAAGTGATTCGCGGAACAATCGATCGCGGCGCATATATTCTCCTGCCAATACGTCGATAAATCATCCTGACAGGACGAGAGAAAAGTTTTTAGGGAAGATGAAGGAACCACCAGTGTGGTCTTAGACGAGCAAAAACGGCCCGGATTTGCCGAGCTTGCTGGTATGTGACTTTGTTCTTTTTTTCCAAAACTTCGTCTCAAGACGAAAGGAAAGTGTAAATCAAGTACCATGATCGCGAGAATTCTGTGCAAACACGATTTAGATTACACATTCCAAATATTCCAAATACATTCAGACTTGTCGTCCATATACGTCGTCAGACTTGGCAAATATTTGATTAATTTGGACAGTTTCGTTAACTATCTCCGTTATCGTAGGCATTCTAGCGTAACTTTTGTCGATATACGATGTCGCCATAGTCTAATTTATCATGTAGTGTACTTTAATTATGATGAGTGGAAATTTTCGCAGCGGATTCGAAGAAAAAAACAACATAACGCGCGCGATTCCACGGCTCGTTAATTTCACGAAGGAGATAAATCGGTTAGACTCTCGAACATTCTTTTAGGCTTGAACGATTACCTCGGCGGAGAAGACGTAAAAACATACCCGTCCAGATCAACCCGGAGAAGATTCCAATGAAAGTTTTCTCGGTGAACTTTCATTACGTACGTCGTAACTCCTTCCCGTTGCCACCGGTGCCTCTATTCCGTCGTCGCGAGGACGTGAAAAGTATGATTGGAAAAGTTCGCAAGACGAAACCGAGTATTCCCATCGATTTTCGGACAGCGTCCCACGCATACGATTAATCGGTGACTTTAAGTACTCGGTAAATCTCCGAGAAAGAGACAACTCTCTTAATGAGTCGCTGATCGTTCGATTTATCGTAAGTGCCGTTGAAAGTAACGAGATCCGTAAGTTAAAGAAGTGCAAACTTTTTGCAAAGTTTAATCACTAATTTCAGTCATAATTATCAAAAATTGCTCTGCCGATCGGCCTGTCAGTTACCGAGCCGTTAATCTTTTGGACATTCGCAAAGTATTGCTTGCGCGATCATTAATCTTTGACTATCTCTTTTACATTTTGCTAACAAATGAACTAAGAGTGATAAATAATACCATAGAACTAGCCGTTTTACTAAAAAGTAATGACTAAAGAATCACAATTAAATAGCTAATTGTATCTTGTAAATACAATACCATAATAAAGTAAGAAAAAAGAGGCCGTTAATGAAAAGATACATCTCGCCATGTTTCTAACAAAGAATCTTATATTTATTGTAAGCTCATTATTATTAAAGCCATTCCTAATGTTCAAGTACGCAAAATGTACCTTCTCGCTCTCTCTCTCTTTCTCTCTGTATTTCTCTCGCGAGAGTATACAAAGAGCGTGTAGCGTGCCAGAGGCACAGCATCCGCGTAGTACGGTCAAGGTAAAGACGACGATCTATTTACGATCCACCTTTACATCTCTCAGATAGTACGCACGTAGCTCGCTATACGGCATGAATGGCAATTCGCTTCTGAACGGATCATTCAGGCCGCACGGGATTCGCTTGCACTCTTCGCTGACCGAACGATGCACCGAGTCGCGTCGCGTCGCGTCACGTCATAACGTTTCACCGCACGCCTGTACTCGTGGCGCAAGAACAAGTACTGGGAATCGTCGTCGACTGTGATCGCGCGATTTCCGACCGTTTGCATTCCGCATCTCCTCCACGTGTACTCGGTGAATAACATTTCGCACGCGCAGGTTGAATGCAAAGGACTCAACCAGTAGTGGAAGATGTAAAGAGATTGCAAAAATCACATACCGACGCCGATGTCTCTAAGAACAAACTTGACTCGTCGATCTGCATTATGCAAACGTACTACGTTATTTAAAAGTAATGACCACTTTCGCAGTCATTAAATTTTATCGCTAGAAAAATCAACGAGAAAGAATACAGATCGCGGGCTATCTTTTTTTTTTGCTTTAATCGTATCGATACAATTGTTGTGAAAAAAATATATGCTGTCTTTCAACATTGTAAATTTACTTTTCACAATTGAAAACTGAATATAGTAAATAAAAAAATTCCAAAAACAAAATTTATGGAAATCTTGCCAAACATTATATTTTTTTCAAAATTCTGGTATTTTTATCGGAAAATTAACATTTCCACATATTTTATTAAGGCATATCGTCGAAGACAAATTTATACATCGCACGAAAATGGTTAAATAAATTTTTTTTATGAAAAAAAATCAACATATCAACTAAACTGTCGAATTTTTCCACATCCATATTCACCAAGTTATAATGCATGACACATACTACCGTTAAGCGCAAAAAAACCGGAAATTGAAATTTGCGATATTTTCATCGTTTACCATATTCCTCCAGCCTGTCATTCGTTATTGGAACATTGCAAAACTTTATCTGTTATCCAACTCCTGGTCATGTGATACAAATACCTTGCGCCTATGACATGTGAACCACGTATGCTATAAAGTTAGTAAATGACAGCTGTGAACGTGAATCGGCTGTGCAAACAGGGATTTGAACGACGCGACGACGGTGGATGCGCAAAATCAACCTGCGCTTTCGAGACGTGAGATATTACTCTGGAATACATTACGCGATGATCTGCGTTGACCTTTCACGTGCCAGTAGCTCACGCTGTCTGGCATGATTACTGGGAACAGTGGTCAAACAGAATGATAATTCTATTGTTGATGATTGCACGATAATACGCGGCGATCAAGCGGTATTTGCTGGTTGAACGAATTTTTGCAACGCGGCAGAAAATCAACAAGTTATCGGGAGATTATAATGCAAATATTTTACCCAAATCTTGTTAATCTAAGCTAATCAAATGTAAAGACACGAAGGAAAGACACGAGCACACCTTCGCTGACACGTGTAATTTGAATTCTGTCAAAATCTACGTTTCGCGCAACCTGCGGGAAAATATCAGCGAATTTTAACAGTCGTCCCGTATCTCGCTCTCCCATAAACTCCCATAAACTTTTCGTCGGTTTACGCAGACGAGTAAGAGCGACATTGCGAGCATAAACAATTCTCCCAGCTGAGACATTTTGTTCACTCTTGCAAACTTTACGCGTTATTTCGTTCGTCCAACCCTCAAACACCTCACACGGGCCCGTCCATTATCTTTTCAGGCGTGCTAACGCCTCGCTCATAAGACAATCCGACGTGACATCTCGCTACGACGCCTCCGGGTGCAGCGTGGATTTTCGTCGCGACGCTTTATTCTCTTACGCGACAGTTTACTCGCTTTCCCGAAACGGCCAACCGTCGCGCGCCTCTCTTCCTTGATTGCAGCTATCGAGGTAACTCCTTGCATAATGCATATCGGCCCGACACACCGAGGAGATGGAGAGGAAAGAGAAACGAGAGAGAAAGAGAGTCGCGATATAAAGGTGCGCCCGCGCTGTACAAAAGTGCAATTTAAATTTTCGGACTGACTCACCGCAGAGCGGGAACTTTTTCAATGTATATAGTTTTTAAAAGCACCCGCGTCCTGCTGCCCGCTCCGTGCATAATGCAAAGTAGCATCGTATCATCCGCACTGCTTTACCGGCGCGGCGCGACTATCTGCGACGGTTCGTGAATTTGCACGAACGTGGGATATGCGCGGCCGGGGGTCACGTTGCATCGGGGGTCACCATTTAGCGTGACGTTTTTCCTTTTTTCCCGTCGCCTCCCGTTGCGAGACGCTTTAAAACCGAGCGTTTAGATTTACGACTCCGACCCTCCAGCAGTGCCGCTGCAGTTTCTCGCGCTCCTTTTTTCCCTCTCGCAGGCCGAACCGGTGAAAAGATACAGGACCGCATTAGATTCGCGCATTAGACTTTCATATTCGCCACGCGCAAGTGTCCCGCTTCTTCTCCCGCTTCCCGTCGTGAATAGAAAAATGCTGCCTCGGAAAAACGACCGATAAATGCCGAATTACGACCGCGGGCGCGGGATTTTCGAGCGCGCGCGCGCGCGCGTCACGTTTTCCGCGTATCGCGAAAAGCGTAGGCAATGAAAGCCTGCGGAGCGAAATATATCACGAGAGCCAACCGATTTGCCTCTCAAATTATACCGTTTAATATACTTCAGCAAAAAAATCTTCGAATTGACCAAAAAATATCGTCGCGTCGTGAACGAAAACAATTTTTTGCGGGAAGCAGGTCAAAATACGTAAAATCGCGGAGAGACAAATAAATAGAGAGAAGCAATTGCTTGTCAAATTGATTGTCAGAGTCTGCTGTATTATGATTGGTAATCACAAACGCGCGCGAGAAAATGAAGCGAGAAATACGTAAAATTCATTATCACAAAATTATCAATTATAACTCGTTTTAATATTAATTACAATTAGCAATTGTGGGCGTGGGTCAGAAGGAGATGATGTAAATAAAATTAAATAAATTCATATTCTACTTAATTAACATTCATCAAAGCCATTAAAATTCTACAAAATTACGGTTTGAATATGACTGTATTCAAACTGACATCGAATGATAACACTTTCCGCGATAGATATATAGCGGATATAAGTATTTTAAAATTAACTTCTCTCACAGATAGCAAAAAAAAGTACGTATTAATTGTACAAATAAATTATTTATTCCTCTATCCCTATCAAGTATCTCAAGTTAATCAATTTAATTCTTGCTATACAAGCCTTATCGTGATAATAATCTACGTACTGATAATAACATCCATAAAAATAAATTTCGTAAAATAGTTAAGAAGAGCGAGACTTGTATTAAATATTAATTTACGAGACTCATTATACTAACGAGCGTTTGGCACGGTGTAATATTGCGCGTACAATTGCGAAAGCGCGCATATGTTTCGAAGACCTAGGAGGGATAATTCACCGAATAACGCTTTCAACGCAGATTTGACATCTGAAAATACGGTTCCCCACAAATGACTACCTCGTTACCGCCATGCTATAAAT
>VBVR01005294.1:0-12421 GCA_011638315.1 Tetramorium parvispinum | reverse complement strand
AAATTATGTTGTGTGTGTGTGTGTGTGTGTGTGTATATATATATATATATATAAATCATACAATTCTATTTACAAACGTGGCGATAATTCTTATGTAACTTTATTAAATATTTTATTTAATTTTGAGAGAATTTTCAAAATGTGCGCCTAGCTCTTTACACAAAAATTTTTTAATCTTTTATATACATCTTATTACGTTTTTAAAAATTCTTTGCATGAAAGCACGTCTATTTCTTAAAAAAAGAAAAAAGAAACTTAAACTGAGATTAAAGTTGATCTACAGTGTTAGAAATAAACGTTAGAGAAAGATAAAAAAATAAACTAAGATTAAAGTTGATCTGTGCTAATAGAATAACTGTGATAAAGCAACTTTTTATCGTTCACTATATTTGCTCGGCAAGCCTAACAATAAGATAGCTTCGCCGAACCTGAAAAAGATAGCATACATGTTCGTCTGTCCTGCGCGATGATAGACTAGGCGGAGCTTAGTCAGCGCCTGTTGTATCAGTTTCTATCTCGCTCAATGAGACGATGGAAGAGGGAAAGGGTTTTATTCACGAGTAAATGTCAGACAGGCTTGTCACACATACACACGCTTGTTGATATGCGCACAATTATACATATTAAGGCATTAATAAATTACTTGTCTCTTCGGATTAAATTATCAATATATGGAATATGTGCATGTGCGCGCGCATGCATGAGTAGCTTTGTTTAAATAGAAATCAATTTCTCCGAACGAAATAAATAATAATGAAAAAATCAATTTGAAAAACTTCCTATCTGCAAAGAATCGATTAATATTTTGACTTTAATTGCAATTTGGATTCAGAAGTTAAATAAATAACCCAGTAAACACAAAGTAACAGTAATATATATTGTATAAACGTTGACTGTGCACCGACAGGCTTTATTGTCGCCGCTTGAAGAAATATTTATATAACTTTACAAAATAAATTTATATAATCTATCATCGTGGATTATTCACTGGAAGAATGAAGTTTTTATTCGACCGCGCGTATATTTATGTAATTTATTTTAAATCGTAAGAAAAATGAAATTATCCAAAGGATAAATCACGCGTAAATTTATTAAATTATAATATAACGATCGCGCGCACGTAGCAATTCACGCGCGATGCATGTCTCACGTCCCACAGAAGAACACAGCATTTTGTTTCCAACGCTCCGATGTAACAATTTTCACATTCTTGAAACATTTCATTCACTGTCAGTGATTTGCGTGTCACTTCAAACTTTCGATCTTTAAATGATAATGAAAAAGCGGCGCGCGATCAAATTCAATTGAATTTGATTTATAATGCAAATCATCCAGATAAAACAAGAATTTAAGTCACAAATAAAGCGTCAAAATGACATCAAAATGACTCCAAAATGTTATTATTATTTCATTTTATCGTGATTTTAGCGTTATTTTGATGTTAATATAATTTTTGTTCTACCTGGGCAGTATATCAACGTAAATTATTCGTGTAATTTATTTCGCGTTGTATTTTAAAATATAAAATGAAATAATAATGACATTTTGGAGTCGTTTTGATGTAATTTTGACGTCTTATTTGTGACTTAAATTCTTGTTCTATCTGGGTGATTTGCATAATAAATCAAATTCAATTGAATTTGATCGCGCGCCGCTTGTATTTTAAAATACAACGCGAAATAGATTACACGAATAATTTACGTTGATATACTGTCCAGGTAGAACAAAAATTATATTAACGTCAAAATAACGCTAAAATCGCGATAAAATAATAATAACATTTTGGAGTCATTTTGATGTCATTTTGACGTCTTATTTGTGACTTAAATTCCTGTTCTGGGTGATTTGCATAATAAATCAAACCCGAAATATTCTTTTAACAAATCTTGCCACTCCCTGGTGAAAATAAAATTTGGAACGTAAGTCGAATGTAAGGGAAGGATGATAGAAGCGTGAACAAAATGTCTAGGAAGCGAAAATTGAAACATCGGAGCGTAAAAGAAGAGTAAAAAAATTTTAACGCTCTTTTTACGCTTCGCGTTTGTTCACGCTTCTATCACCCTTCGCTTACATTCGACTTACGCTCCAAATTTTATTTTCACATCAGGGCTGCTCAATTATTACTTGAGAAATTAAGATAATTTTCCTTTGCTAAGATTGATTTATTTACACGTACATTTTTGTAATTTCCGAACGTAAGAGGAAGGTTTATCGATCGCCGATGATTCTGTGCGGCACAAGTAAACGCAGTCGATAACACAAGTGTCCAAGAGCAGCAAAGCAGTTACCGACTGCCGGTCGAGCAGTTAGCTGTCTGATCATCGGCCGCGCTGGATCTCCGCCACTGTTGCCGTCGCGACTAACGTTCGGCAGCGTTCGGCTGTCTCCGTCATCGTTCGGAACTAACCGCTGGCCTCACAGTGCACCGTGAATTTCAAAACGATCGTTGGATTCGTGAGTGCTTCGTTTTCTTCTCTCATTGCAATGTTTTATCGCGCGATTTTGTATGTTTCGCGATATACAAAAATTCGTAACAGTCGCGTGTGTTTGTTGTTATAGTCTGCCGAGTGTATTGCGTATCGTGCGACACTTTCTGTGCCTGAATTCAAGAGGATCGCCCGAGAGAGTCCTTCTTCTCGGACCGACGTCGTAGCCGAGATTCATCGAGTTTTCGAGGTATTTGCGTGTGCTGGCATATTTTTCGACGGTGTGTCATATTTTTGAAGTCTCGGTCGCGCTTCCTCGTTTTCGGAATGGTGCTGTTATCAGTCATTAGCCATGGAAAGGTGCAACGACTCGTGACGGCCGATGCCCTCGAATCATCATCATAAGTACGGGTCGCGCCCAGTTTATTTAATCGCGGATATGATTAAACGCGTCGGATTGAATTGAAACAGTTTCAGTGTGCGCACAATAATTCCTGCTTTATCTCTGATAATTTTTGTCGCAGAGCTATGTAAAAGATTCATACATTTTCGATGATGAAACGCGGTGTTTGGACGAGTTAAAACAATTCGTTGACTTATCTTTGATACAAAGATTTGATATATTTTCGATGAAACGGTGATTGAATGAGTTAAAACACTCGTTGACTTATCTTTAATACAGACAAGATAATTGATAACGTTAAGCTTCAATTATTTCCAAATTTCTAGAATTCCTTTTGTGTTCACGAAAGTGTACTCAGAATTGATAAGCTTTAATAATACCTACGCTAAAAAACATCGTGCAAATTTTACAAACGGTGATTGAATGAATTAAAACACTCGTTGACTTATCTTTAATACAGACAAGATAATTGATAACGTTAATCTTCAATTATTTCCAAGTTTCTAGAATTTTCTCCTTTCGTGATCATGAAAGTGTACTCAGAATTGATAATCTTTAATAATACCCCTACAGCACGATATATTGATGGAATATTGCAAGAATATATTGTTTCGCAAGATTGAAATATTTCGTGCAATATTCCTTAAAGCTTGCCACAATGTAGATATGTCCGCTCTGAAACTATATTGTGCAATATTTCTGCAATGATGCTGATATATTTTAAATCATATTGCATATATATTTCTGCAACATAAATATAATATTTATAAAATATTACAGAATTTTTTATTATTATAGAAAAATGGTATTTTAACAATAAATATTTTTAGATAACACAAAAGTCCAAAAGATGTCCACAAAGAGAACCTACAGGTTCTCTGTCCATATGCTGGCTGCCTTATTACAAGCGCTCGGAAGAGAGTGAGCTTCGTCGCTGCGGCTCCTCGTTATATGCCCAGCGACGTCAACATTTGCGCTCGAGTTACTCTTGCCGGCGCGGGCCATTTGTCGGTTCCGCGCTGCCACTACCGGTGCTGCTTGCAAACGCTTTCGCGATGTTTTCATTGAAAGTGCAACTTTGCTATAATGTTATTACAAGCTTTGTGCTGTATGGGATACGCGATGTCAATATAACATTGTAACAATATTATGCAATATTTCTTATAAAATATTACTATTAAATATTTCTGAAATATTTCTGCAATCTTTGGTGCTGTAATCTTTCAGCAATATTTGGTGCTGTAGGGGTACCTATGTCGCTAAAAAAAAAAACTGCAAATTTAGCTTAGTGCTGATTTTAACGCCTATTATTCTTACTTAAATTGCTGCTGCGGCAACAATAATTCTGAAGAAAATGTACGTACGCGAATTTTTCAAGTTTATCTGGAATGTCTTTCCTAAGCCGACCGTTTGGTGGCAGCATGCTCCTTGTAAAGTGGAGAAATTGTATTATTGTCATGGCCTCCAACAGTCTCTCTAACTATCTGTGATTGACACATTTGTTTCAACGGGCGACACTCACATTTTCGTGAATGTGATCTTCGACAATGACAGTTCACAAGTGCTTTATATTCGGGACACTCAAGTGTTTATCCGATTATCTTGTGACATTGAAATAATCAATAATTATTATGTCGATATAATACACGCCCGCTTCCTTTGTTGTGTCACTATTCTAGTACGTATACCAGATATGTAATTTTAATGTCTTAATAGTCGTAGATTTATTCTTCACGTTTTATACGCAACCGCGTCACGATCAGTTTCACACAAAAGTTTTGCATTTTAGCCCAACGGAAATGAGTTCCAGCACTCTTACTACGCGAGCGGAGAAATACTTCCACAGCATAAATCCTATAGCTCGGAGGATCGGCGAGGATATAACTGCAACGAAAGAGGCCTACGAAGGACTATGGGGCACCTTGAGTACGGCGGAGCGCAATCAAGCCATCAACGAGACTATAATTCATCCTGAGGTAGCCTTAAAGTACACCTTGAAGAAGATCGAGTTGACCAAGGAATTACCTGAATGGTATCCAAAGCTACGCATACAAACTGGAATGAAATATGTCATAGATGAAACCGGTTCTGTAAGTATAACAATATCGTTAATACTTGCTACTAGGAAAAATTAGATAATAAGGTGACCATTTTTTTTCATTGTGTTACAGACATTACGATGGCGAGACGAACACTCGGCGCCGTTTTCATTTATGACTCAGTCACAGATGAATCTTAGTTTAATAGACTCCAGCGAAGATATGAAATCTCGATCGATGAGAACCTACTTCGGAGAATCGCCGCATTTTTCCAGTCCCGTGAAGGCACAAAGAAACAACTGTTCGCTAAGCGACAGCTACAGTTCCGCGCATCAAGTCAGTTGTTATCCGTCGGATTGTTTCACCAGCAGTCTATTCGAGAGCGATCAGTGTAGCGACTTACTGACGAGTGGACTCGATAGCGAGCACTCCGACAGCATATTTGCTAAATTGATCAATAAGACCTCTTTATTGAAGTTACAAAGCAACATTGAGGACGATATGGAGAGTTTGGTGAGGGATTCCGATACAGACAAGAGTCAATCTAATACCTTGGTGGTGACGTCGCGGACGAAATCGAGCGACATAAACGAATCGACCGCTCTGCTAGAGACACCTAGCTCCTACAGTAGCTTTCAATCATCCCAGCTGAATCAAGAAGAGGAAGAGAGAAGTATACCAAAGACTGGATTTGAGTTTCTTGATAATTGGTAAACTTATTTCGTTGTAAAAGGAAATGATTCAATTTTTTAAATGCTCTTCTATTATATAAAAGACATTTCTATAATATTCTAAAAATGTACACTGCGTATATAAATGCAGAATATTGAGCGGAATAATTGAGTAATATATTTAATTATTCTATTGCTATGTATTGTATGAAAATATGCATGCGTACGTTTTGTGTAAAACTCAGAGTATTTATACATGAAAAGAGACAGAATATTTTTTACTGTATAGTCTTTGATACGATTTTTTATATCTATATTTTATAATGCCTTATTTATACTGTACCAGCATTTACATGACAGATAATTCAAAGAGTTAAATAGCGAAGACTGAAAAAGAAATTATTTCCAAAGATATGTTCCCAGAAGATTTAATTTTACTTAATATACTCGATAGACTGTATCCTGTATATTTGGATATCGATTAACGTAGCCAGTTTAGATTTGTTACCTTTTTACAGCATTGTATTTTATACTATAAAAAATATATATCGAGTGCGAACAGATAGGCTTAGTGCATTTTGCAAGTATCTGGTCACTATTTACAAGTAATAATTTATCCCTTGAAAAGATTTATGTAACTGTATTATCAATTGTATATCAATATATGTGTATCACATAAATGCGTTATAACTTACTTCCCATACATACATGTATATTCATAATATATGCCTATAATATTAATTATATTACATATCACGATTTGCTTTTTGTGTCTGAAGAATTTCTCCGATTCAACTCGTCGATATTGTCTTCGCGAAAGAGTCAATGGTCAATGCAATTTTTCTCAAGAAACGTTCAGTTCCTTTTAAGTAGTCCAGAATCCGGACAACCAAACTAAAAACATCAAATCGAAAAGCCGCTTTATATACTTTTATTAGAATAACACCATGTAAAAGAGAATGAATTCTTTTTATAAATTTAATGATTTTATATTTGGAACGATATCAAAAAACGAAAATGAGAAAAAGCGTAATGTCACAAACAGAATAAAAAATACTATACCTTCAGTGTTGGGCGACTGTATGATTGTTATGTTTTCGTCACCGCTACCGTTCTGGGCAATTTCGGTGGTCCGATAATAATCGAGCACGTTCTTTCTTGTTTGAGAGAACGAGCAAATACCACGCAATTCCGTTGCTTTCATTATTCGTCTGGCCTCTGATTTACGCTCGAAGGGTGACATCAGTATCAGACGCCGCTTTGACGATGCTCGAACTGAGACTAAAAATCAATATAGCAATAATTTTGAACTTCTTGATTATAGCGCTTGATTATAGGTAAGTCGCGCTAGCAATATTGCTAGTAAATAACAAACCGTAGCTTTAAAATAATGAAAAAATAATTCTATCTAATAATAGATGATTTTGTGTAATATAATACGAGTTATTTCATCATGCATTATTTCTTGTGCCTCTTCCATATTTTATTTCTGATATTTTTGTGCGACGTTATGTTGCCAATAATTAACTCACCATTCGTATTAATTTTATCCCCTGATGCACCCTTACATATGTTTTTCGATTCCTTCAACGATCTGTCAGTCAATGCAGATAAACTTCTTGAAGCGACGGCTGCTTGATTGCTGTTATTGAACGATGATCCGTGACAGACATTCGGCAAGGATTTACCCTTCGGCTTCAACAGAGTGATTTGTGGAAAACATAAACCTAACAGATCGTTATTTAACAAAATATTATTTTTATCGAAGTATATTAAACGTTAGTAATTTTGAAAGCGCTATATTTACTCTTCTTCTCCGGATGTTCTTTCACAGGACTGCAATGTCCGTATTTCGAACAACTTCGTCCATCGAGACAGTCTTGATCCATTGAACACTTTTCATCTCCGGCGTTGCTATTTCCGTACTGTTCCATCGCTTGACGTTCCAATTCCTACAACAATATAAATATCAGCGTATATTCCATATGAAAAATAATTAAATAAAAATAAATCGAGAAGATTGCGTCTGTGAAACTAGCATCTCATTTCCAGCATCGAGAACTAATTAAAAAATTAATTCCTTTTGCAAAATGTTTAACTGTTGGAGTAAAAAGAAATCACAATAATTCGTGTTTAAACCGATCTCTAATGTCGAGAAGTCTGTATGATCAGACTCTTATATTTTTATCAATTCTTTTCGACTCATCTCCTTTTGGCTGGAATATGTAGCTATGAGATTAATATTCAAATTTAAATCGTTACCTGATATTTGAGCGCTAGCGATTCCTCCGAGTTCCTATATTGTTCCATCGCTTGATGTTCGAGCTCGTCGTATCTGAAAAATCAATACGCGAATGAATTTGATTAGAAAAATGATTATCACGTCAAATCAACCGAAGTTTTAAAATTAAAATCTTTCGGCGAAATTTCAACGTACCTCTTCTCGAAGACATTATCCAGGACCGTTTCGTTCGAGGCATTCGCCAGAACATCTCTGTAAAGTGGCCGCTTCATTCTCTTGCTCTTCTCTTCAGCATCCGAAATCCTGTACCTTGAGCTCTCGTTCTCAAAGAATCTGTCCTTCGATTTGTATCTTGAGCTCTCATTCCCAAAGATTTTATCCTTCAACCGGAACGAAGTCTCAGACGACCTTTGCTGGCGTTGTGGCGATTCGACGGTTGTTTTCCAACTGGTACCGGCTCCTCTGCAATATTCGTACTTCTCCTCGAAGCTGCGCAGCTCGGACACGAGGGTATTTACAGTTACGACTTCCTTCGTTTTCTTCGCACAGTGATCCTTGTCGAACCACTGCACCTGCACGTTGTGACTGGAGGTCTTCAGGCTCTGTCTGGAATCCAGAAGGAAAGGCTGTTGAACAATGGGCTTCGAATGGCCGCGTCGCATCTTGATGCTGTTCTTCGTCAGTAGTATGAGATTGTTGAAGTCAACCCCTTGACTCTTCCGCTTCAGCATCGGCTCCTGATACAATTCCATCGGTCGTTGGTACACGGGTATGGGTGTCGTTGAACTCGGCTGGGTACAAGGCAAAAATTTCTCGTATAGCTGCAAAAATACGATCCAGACTTTTAGACGTAGTTTTATGCAAATTTCTAATAACGAAAATATCAGTATCGCACAGAAAAAAACATTAATTTCAAATCAACAATATTATTCTCATATATACCCAAAAATATAAAATTTTCTTTTAAGTTTTTGATAATCCTAAACAGACAATAAATTGCTCACATAAAGAAATTTTATTTCTGTTTAAGATTATCAAAATCTTTAGAGAAGATTTTATATTTTTGCGTATATACATATGAGAATAATATTGTTGATTTGAAATTAATGTTTTTTCTGTGCGATTTCAATTTAAGATAATTAACAATAATTCTAATGTGGAAAAAATAGTTATAATGTAAATTTCTTTGTATTTTTCGACTTTCTTTCTTCTCAAATATAATTATATAATTATATTTTAGAACAATTAAATTAAAATGTTTTTTCTGAATTAGATAACTTAAAAGATGAAATATACAATTTTTTTTTAATATGAAAAAATACCTGCAAAGGACGATGAGTGATCGTAGCATCGTGAATGGGTTGCAGCGGCGTGCAGATTGACAGAGGTGACGAAGCAGACGCCGTCAACTGCAGCTGCATCGGTGGTGCCACTCTCTGGATCCATTCCTGTGGTGTACGAAACATGTTCGTCTCTGTCGCTGGTAATATGGACATTCTGGCGTTCTGAATCATAAAAAAAAAAAACAGCTGAAAGATTTTAATGACCAATTTATATTAATAATCAATTGTGAAAAATCATTTTTATCAATGGGTGAAAGCATTCCGCACTAAATCTTAATTTCAGCGTTACACAACTACTTTTTTTCCCAAGTACAACATAGTCGGATTTTGAATTTTTATACAAAGTTTACTTTCACACGTACTGGGAAAACAGTCGCCGCGGTCTCCTGCTGCGGCCTGTTATAAGGAAACAGCTCGTTCTGGTAATTCCTGTCGTTCAACGACGGGAAATAACGTATCTGGCAAGCCTTGCGCTCCTTGTCGTTGTTCAGACTATAGGGTATCGGAGGTAGACTCGATTTCGGAAAGAATTCCGGGACCTCGGCGCTCAGAACGGGCGGCGGCAGCGACGGCGGCGGCGGTAGCGGCGGAGGTGACAACAGCGGTTTCCGCTGATATTCCGCTCTCAGGATCAAGGGTTGATACTGCAACGCGCAGTAGAACTGCTGATGATGTTGGGTAGCAGGCTGCATCTGTCGCGCAACACGCGATTGCTGACTCGGCTGATGACATTGCTGCTGCTGATGCTGATGCTGATACTGAAACTTCAACTTCTCGGGGTTCCATATGTCGCGCACGGCTTCGCTCTCGATGCGAATCTGCAGCTGCATTTCCGCGGCGGTCTCAACGGTGTATCGGCGATGACGAGCGAACGCTCTAATTGATTTCTCACGAAACTCTAACAGCAATACGTATAGAAATAGAAGAAAAAGAAAAGGAGCTTGACAGCATTTTTCTTTAAATTCAGAAACTGGTTTTTAGTTATTTTATGTCTTCTATATATATAATATCTTCAATATCCCGAAGATTATATATAATATCTTCAATATCCCCAAGAATTTATATTGCTAGATCGTGTTTCTAATATTTTGAATTAAAGATTGATTTGAATTCTCGACGCAAAAGATGTGAAAATATATATAAGAAAAAAAACTTTCAAATTATTTTTGATCATCTAAATGATTAAGATTGTAAATTATATTGCTCACCGCCCTCATCCGATTTATGAGCCGAAAGTAATTCATCGCGCAATCCAATTTTTCTGCTTCCTTTTGGACTGGCCTTTTGGCGTCGTTTTTTCGCGCTCTCGTTCCAGTCCGAGTGGAAGTTCGAGGAAGCTACGACTTCATTATCCCTTCTCGCGGTTTTACACTTTAGTATTTGTATTGCTGAGCTTTGCAAATTGAACGTACTATTAACGAAACACTAAAATCCATTCGCGATTAATAACTAGGCGCATTTTAGTACTTTCACGATCTGCGATACAAAGCATGAAAAACATCGTTGAAGAAATTTTTTTTTTTAAATTATTTACAATCTATTCGATTAATATCACACTTTTAATTGCCAAGCGTGACTTCATCCCTAATTAAGTGCCATTGTAGATGCGCCGTTAATTATCTCATCCCGATAATATCTTTATCGCGAAACTTTTCGGCGAAGGGAAGAACTTTGCAGAACATGAAAATAACACGGAAGTGCCGAAGTGAACTAACGGTTCCCGATGCGATCGCGTGCAGCTCGGCGAGATTAACCGGGCGAAGTGTTCTTGAACTTCAGGAAGCATCCACGGCTCCACAGCCTCCGTAGCCGAACGGAAGTGACGAGGCACGCTACCCGACGATTTACCGTCGTCCGGACTGTACGCTCTCTCATGTTGCTCGTCGTACTCGTAATTACCGTATTTCGCCAAGCGCGATTCGGAGATGACGTCTCGGACGAGCCTCGGACGATAATCACCATATTCCTCGTACTTCGCGGTTACTTCGCAACTCTGGCATTAAACGCGCGCGATAAGTTATCATTATGTCAAAATAAATTTTCCTTCCTCTTACCTCCGAAAAAAATCTACCATGTTACGGTACACGGGGGTAACGTTTTTTTTTTCTGTCTTTACTTTTAACGATTCGCAACCGTCTTTCCCTATCTTCGACGAACGAAATGTAAAATATGTTTGCGGTCTCGAATGAGCCAACGTAACTTCCGTTAATTTCAGAAATAAATATATATATATACCCAGTAAACACAAAGTAACAATAATATAACGTCAATGTTAAAATTTCCTACTCTAAAATATAACTATTACATACAAGACATGTTACATTGTAGTTATATTGTTGAGTGGGAAATTATAACATTGACGTTACATTATTGTTACTTTGTGTTTACTGGTTATATAGTATTTCTGTCATCCTGGTGTTACAATGACAGTAAAAGAGCTGATGATTCCTTTCGTTTTTTAAGCGTAAAATATTCTCGGAGTAACAACAAATTGTGATATTGATAAAACAAACGTTTGATGATAAAATGCGGTACTTTGAATATCTAAGTATCTAAGTTGCGCGTATCTCACTTGAATCCAGAGGGAATGATTTAACTTTCGGAAGGGATCCTCGGGATCGTAGGTCCACGTCTTGTCGGCGATCAAACTGACATTTGCATAAGCGCTATTCAGAAGCTCGTCGTCGTATGACGGAAGTGGAGATATCATTATCTGTACATTATAACCGATTGATATCGGATTCCAGTAGCCCGACGAGCCGAGAAGCCCGGCGAAACTTTCGCGTTGATAATTCGCAAGACCTCCTTGTGTCTTGTTTCAAAAAACGGAAAAATGACCGAAAGTTCGATCTCAAGTTAACGAGTTAATAATAGACGCTAATATAATATATAATAAAAAAAAAATAATAATCAGTAAGCAATTTGACGCGATGAAATTGATCGGTTTTGACCGTTTTGACAAAAGTATCGGAACGTATGCGAGAGATGAAGATCGAAGCCGCCGCGATCGCGACTTATCGATGTAAGCAGATAGTAAGCTTTTATTTCAAGCATCTCCGAAGATCGACGCGAGATTTTATAATTTACATATCGCTCTGAATTTCATCGAAATTGATTTGAATTTATTTGACCTTCCGTTTCCATCTCTTTGTGAATAATGATATTTAAACGTGAATTTTCCATTCCTTGTGCACTGGGAGAAAAATATAGTTACTTTTGGACCCAACCATAATTTTATATTTCTAACACGAAATATGATTAACTTAACTATATGCATCATTATACACTGTTAAACTC
>VBVR01005293.1:0-12424 GCA_011638315.1 Tetramorium parvispinum | reverse complement strand
ATATATATATATATATATATATATATATATATGTATATACGACTAAAGAGATGGGTTTCATATTTTACAAGCTGTTAAGCTCGTGGTAACATATGAAATATGACAAAAGTAGGATTTAGGCCACCGATTAATCTCGGCTAATTTCATAGCTATCTCGAGAAATTTTTATGGTAATAAAATTATTATTTCGAAATTTTTCAATCACGATGGCTGCGTTCCTTTTGGACGCTTACACGCTTAAAGCGCTTATAAGCGTTGCTTACGCTGTTTCCTTTGGAGTTGTAAACGCTTATAAAAGCATTTATGACATCATCGTAATGTCATAATTCGTGCTCACAAACGCTTATTCCATCGAGGTAGGGCAGCGAAAGCATGAGCGACGTTTATAGTATAAATGTCCAAAGGGAACGCTGTGCGATTCTAACGGAACGGTAGAAAATGGCGCTTATAGCGTGTGAGCATTCAAATGGAACGCAGCCATAGACTTCATTTTACTATCTATAGTAGAATGGAATGTTGGTGATTTTTTCTCACTTTCTATAGTTTTCTCAAATTTATCCCTATTGCGCTTTCCTTTTTCCTGTTTTATTTCTATTTGCCTCTCTTTTATTTCTATACTTTATCGTTTCTATCTTGTTTGTTTCACTAATTCTTTCGCGTTTTCTTCTATCCCTTTATAGAATGCAATAAAAGCTGCAAATAAATTAAATGAAAATCGACCCAAAGAAACTGGATTATCAAACGAGAATAATGTACAAATATGTGAAATTGAAGAGGGTACGGAACCCGAAGAATTTAGTAATGGTGAGTAAAGCTTAGTGAAAAGTTTACATTTAAACTGAATACAAGATTATATATACAGGTCCGATAATTATTGACACAACGCTCGTGTGCAGGTAGAGTGGACCAAACTGAGTGGAAAAGTCCTCTACCATTATGCAATTTTTGTAATAGTTAACTAGTTATTAATTATTGAAAATCACCAATTTGGTGACTTTCAATAATTATTAACTCGTTAACTATTGCGAAAATTGCGAAATGGTAGAGGACTTTTCCACTCAGTTTGGTCCACTCTACCTGCACACAAGCGTTGTGTCAATAATTATCGGACACCCTGTATATATACATACATATTTTTATTTTTTTTAAATTTATGTTTTCCTATTATAAAATTGTATATTGTCCCCCGAAAAAAAGTTGAAAATATATTTCGTATTCGTATTTTTTAGCATTAGGTGGTATAAATAAAAAATTGTATTGGTCATTAGAAACAACTGAAATACAACATCATACGCCAAAGCTTTATCATTTATCCAGTATTTCTAAAAAATTCCGTACAACGGAAATACTTTGTCCATATCGCGCGGACCTAACAACACCGTTTCCTTTCTCACAAGATGATTTGTATCAAGCGAACCAACCAGGTAACGATACGATACTTTAGATGTATACGCACTTTCATTTAGTCGGACATTTTCTCATCGGTAAACATTTTATGAAAAGCATTTTAGGAAAATTGCTTATTACAAGTTCTCTTATCGTGTGTCTTACAACTTTTAGCTTTATTTTTATTGGATGATAAGAATGTGATTTGGATCTGGCAAGGATGGTGGCCTGACAGTGGAACGGAAGATCAGTCCGGAAGCAAAACTGTCCGATGGCAGGCGGAGAGGAAAGCGGCGATGACGATAGCGATACGATATTGGCGAAAGACTCGAAACGCACAAACAACGAATCTCCCAATATATTTAATATGGGCTGGTTTAGAACCGTTGCAATTTATAAATCTTTTCTCGGAATGGACGTATCGGGATGACGTTGCTGAATTAAACATAGAGGTACATTTAAAAGGACATGTGTTATTTTCTCCGCTGTTTAGATCTTTTTAGACTTTCTGTGCAAATATTCTGTTATTAGAAAAAAAAAGGAATCAGAGATCTAACTTTTAAACAATAATTTATCTGTCTTTGCTCATACTTTTAGAGTGTATATTAAGAGATGAATAAAAGAGAGACTATTCGATATGAACATATTTCTTGATCGCGCGATGGATCGTTTTCATTAAAATCTAAATGTATACAAGACATTTAATTTATCTACATGTTACCAGGATGGTCGAAATCCAGGAGAAATATTAACTGTGGAAAACGAATTGGCTCGTCTAACGCAAAGTACATATCCTCCTGCTCAGCTATTACAGAGACCTTTACCCGACGGAGTCGATCCAACGCGTCTCGAGTTGTATTTATCTCAACAACACTTTCAAGTTAGTGTTTTACGAGTTTATGATTAGTAGGAGTTGTTTGTGTGATTTATAAATATAAATTAGCAGGTGTCATGCGAAATATGTGTGTTAACATGTATTTGAAAAATATTAAAGTATTTTATCATGAAAATTAACACATTCTCTCAGCAGAAGATATGTAAGATATATTTTGTGATTTATAGGAACTGCTGGGAATGAGCAAGGAAGAGTTTCAACAGCTTCCAGTCTGGAAGCAAGTGAATCTGAAGAAAGATATAGGATTGTTCTGATGGATCGTTTTGGCTACGATTAGCAGTAGCTACCCTTGTAAAATGTTTGAGTATTTATTAATTATTTCTTACACATAACACATAATATCTATCAACTTGAAAATCAGAAAAAATCAATCTCTAAACGTATTTTTTTCGCAACTTTTCGTGTATATAGAATGAAACATTTCGAGAAACATTTTGAGAATCGGTGAATTATATTATCAACGATATAATAAATAATAATTAATGGAAGATTTTAAAGAATCACGGCGATCCGAAGTATATTGTCAATGCTATATGAATTACAACGCATATGTATAATGATATATAATAGGCGTATGTGAACACAGATTATATATTTTTAATACGTGCTACATGCGAAATTTGCTTGCAAACGTTTTCTTTATAATATATTTGTATGATGTTTATATATATACATATATATATATTGCGAGTGAATGATCGCTGTTTTCGCCTTATTCGTGTAATATCTGTATGTATAAGACGGTTTCTATAATTTACAATATATTCTGCATTTTTAAATAGTATTTCGCAAAAGTGTGCATTTCAATTTTTTGTCCCCATACAAGGGGTGGTATTTAGAACAAAAATATTTCCGTCACATTTAAATATTTGAAAAAGTAACACGTGACAATACTTGATTTCAAAAGGGAATCATAAAGGTGTAAAAAAAGTTATCGTTTCTCCACTTTGATGTTTGAATTATATCGTGTAGTGTTTTCTTCATATATACATTTACATACATACACGTGTATATAAAATCTTTAATAAGTTTTATTAAAACGGAACATTCGAAAGCAAATAGAATGGACAATATATCGCTTCGTGACACACACACGCCCAATATTTTGACAGTTTGTACACATAAATACTTGTAGTCTTCATACAAACATACTTTTATTAACTATATTATAGTAAGACTGTATAAAAAGGAAAAGCACGTGGCACATGTGTGAAGAAAAAAGTTATGTACAAAATGAACGCGATTTGAGATTTTGTCACAAGCGGTTGACTCGTAACAGCCAGATGATTGAGATGATAAAAAAAATGTATAAAATACAAGCTTAACTTTCAAAATTACATTTTAACACTTTGAACAAACTAAATGTAATTTACAAAAGGATTAATATTTCTTAAGAGCCTTTCGTATAAGCGCCAGTCTTTGTTTGTGTGCTTCGGTAACGGTAGCTCGTTTATATGGACGCACTTCGTCCGTACCAAAACCAGGAATCCACATATTCCAATTTCTTTCTAAAAATTAAAATACCATAAGATAGCATTTACATTATGATTAATATTATTTCTTTGTACACGTGATTTTGCGCAGCAAGAAAGTGCCGCGTTCAAGTAGCCGTGGTAAAATGTTCAATGGTCGAAAATTTCATAGAACCTTAACACGAGCTTGCACGTGTGGTAAGTAAAAGAATTTGTGCAATCAAGGTAAGCTTACCTAAATGTAACTGTACATCTTTAACTTCCACCGTGTTGGCATGACGATGCTTGGCTAATAGACAGGCTGCGTTTACCGTCGTTTCCACAAAGTCATCCGCCAATTGTAAAAGCATCTCTTCCACCTCCTCATCCAACTGCTCAGTGGGATCCACTTCTCTAACCAAATCTTGTAGCCTCGTTTTCGTTAAAAACTAAAATGAAACACAGGACTATGGTAAAAAGAGTGACGTAAGGCGCAGCGTCGTTTGACGGTTCCGTAGTAGTTACTTGTGGGAAATCGCTAAAGGAACTCGGGGTGGAGGATTGTTGTTGCAAAGCCGGTTGTTGCTGCTGCTGCTTCGAAGGCTGGGCAACGTATTGAGTTTGCTGAGACTGCGTTTGCGGCTGTACGGTAGTGGTCGTCGTCGTCGTCGAAGGGCCACCACCGCTCTGCACCGGTGACGTCTGCGTCGTCGGCCCGACGGACTGCAGAGTTCCAAGGACGGGCGTCATTTCCGAGCCCGTCGTAGTGGTCGCAGTCGTCTGGCCGATAGCACCTTGTTGCGACATTACGAATGTTACGAATATTACGAATATTACGAATATTACGAATGTTACGAACGGCTCTCTTCTCTTTCTCCTCTAACCTAACCTATTATTAAAGTATCATCGCTATCGCGTCGAACAAGAGCGCGTAACCGCGTAACGGTAAACAAACAACTATGGAGATTCCGAGCTTGATTAGTGACATTACCGAGCGAGCTCACAATCAGTCTCGTCCGAGTTCCGAGCTTCCGAGCTTCCGAGAGCGGGTGGCGGGTGTCGCGCGCTGTCCACGCTCCCTGTCAGATCAGTCAGATCAGTCAGATCAGAGTCGGAGTTTGGTCAGTGCTGGTCGGTGCTGGTTGACGTTGTAACGCGCAGGCGGCGCGTGATATGTACGTGATATCGCGTCGCGCGTACCACCGATACCACGGAGTCGCGGGTGAGAGGGAGAGAGAGAGAGAGAGTGTTTCGCCTTCGCCGTGTCCGGCGTCAATCGATGCAGCAGCGCGTCCGTATTGCGTCAAACTTGGAGGTCTTCCGTCGAGCGTTTGCCGCACGTTTATGATGTAGACGCATCTCACGCACGGCACGGCACGGCACCAGGCTAGTCTCGGGAAGCGCTTCGAACGGACCGTTAACCGTTGACCGTTGTTCGTGCACGACAAGTGCGAGTAAGTAGACGACACGCTCCTCTTATGGCTGCCGAGTGCCATAAGCCGGTGTGTGAGACTTTGATCGGTAAGGGTAGGTATTTGACTCTTGTCCGTTGGCGCGCCACCGTTTCCCGTACGCCCAACGATAAAATTACATTGATTTTTTGTTGACGCTCTCGCGAGCGTCGTCGGTCGTCGCCCGTCGCCCGTCGCCTTCGTCCTTTTATATCCTTTTCTCTTTTGCACGCAATCGAATCGAATTTCTGTGTCATCGGTAATTGAATTTTCTCACTGCTAGATAGAAGGGATGAGGAGGAGAGCGACAAGTAGTCGTGGAGCCGAAGCGAAAAGAAAGTGCGATGGAGGAGTGCTAGTTCGCTCCGTTTGCCGTTTGCGTTAACCCTTTTGCCGACTTTGCCGCGTGAAAGGCGCTTTCTCGTCTCGTCTCGTCTTGTCTCGTCTCGTCTCGTTTCGTCTCGTCTCGTCTCGTCTCGTCGTTCGAGACTTGCCGAAAACGAGCAAGACGGTAGTACTCCGTTCTCCGAATAGCTGCGGTGCGTAAATAGATTCGTGGCCTACTAATTTCTCGCCCGCGTGTTTATGTACGCTATATAGTATAGATAACACCGCAGTACGTAGCACGTTTGACTATAGCGTTACGTGTTACGTGTTACGCTACGTTCAGTTTCTTCCTGCGTACTTACTTGCTCGACTTACTGTCGATTGCAGCGATTGCACGTTATTCAAGGGAATACACAAGTAGATACGCGCTGGTCGCGTGGCGAAAAGATCGACCTTCAACTTGAAGGTTCGACGCAACTCGCGCAACTGCACGACAAGTGCTTACTTTTCGCGCTAGATTCCAACATTTGCCAACCTTCAGAGATCTGGTACAGATCATCAAGTATCAATTTAAATAACAAAATTTTGCCGTTTACAACGACTAAGATATCGCGCGCTACCGGTTGTTCACTTTTTCATTTTTTCAGCAAAATCATTTTGAAGATGAAGGTGACGTGTCCGTCTGTTGCCGCTGCTATTCGATATTCCGATATTCCGACTTATTTACAAGAAATTCTAATCGAGCATCGACGGAGAGTGTCGAAATACCCAAGTTCGTTTCGTCTCTTTAGAAATGGGACGCACGTCAAGAGTAGCGGAATAAAAACATTCCTCGTCGCTCTCTTTTTCGTTATACACTTAGGAACGATCGCCATGCGTTGTGGCGCCGCCAGCCGCCAGCCGCCAGCCGCGGGTGGTGATTATCTTGCCGTATAGTGCAACCGTGTGCAGAATTGTCGTTATAACGTATATGCGCGACATGCATATTACGTGGCGATCAACGCGACGTGGATTCGATCGCGCCCCCCGCTATGCAGCGCGTACCGTCGCGTCGAATCGCGTTGAGTCACTAACAAATATGTTCTTCTTTTTTCTTTTTCCAAACTTCCAACATCATTTTCTCTTGTCTGATCACGTTCCACGATTCACGTGTCTCACAGACAGAAAGGGAGTCTATTATACATACATCGATACATTTCTTACATTCTTTTCTTACGCTTTTCGCTTCCGTGTGTTTGTCCATTGCCTTTTCAAATCTCAACCATTGGAAATCCTGAAAAATCTGCAAAGACTCGTCCGTACTACGACGCTAATATTCGATTTTTTAAAAAAGATTTTTTATTCACTCTGATTAATTGCGAATTTTTGATTGCAGATGTAAAAAGTGTTTGAACAAGTAAGAAATATTCCAAAATTCTTCCAATCATGCCGATGGAATTTTTGGAGCGGTTACCGGTGCCGAATCTTCGGATGTACACCGCCATAAGTTTCACCATACTGTCCTGCTCCGTGTACTATGCCACTCAAATAATCAAGGACCCTGCTTGGAGAACGAATCACACGCATGTCGATGTGCCGGGAGCAGTCCATCCTGGAGACGATGTCGCGTCGGCGTCGACTGATCCGAGAAGTCTTGGCACACATCTTAAAGAACTTTTGGAATGTATGGTGGTGGAACCTGTCTGCGTCTGGGTATGTTTATTCTAAGTAAATGTAAAATGTAAAAATCCTTCGTGCACGTTTCACGAGTACACACCTTCTTTCGTGTCTAATATCCATGGCATTACATTTTTTTTTTTTGGGCATTCGTTACAAATTTCTTTTACTGCACCCAAAAGTTTTGAGATGCGTACCGCTTGTATTATATACATATATTGTACGAACGTCAGTAAAGTGACGCGTTGTACGTACAGGCTGTATTCCGAAATTTCGTGTCACAGAGTTTCACCATATATTCCGTATTATGTAGGCTGCGTTTCGCGATTCACTGCAAGTACTGAAAATCTATCATTTCGGTGACGTAAACTACAGATTTTCAGTACTGGCAGTAAATCGCGAAACGCAGCCATAATACTCTAGTTAGAAAATAATAAATACTGCAACATTTAGCTGACACTATGCCCATCTATCCATGTCGGTTAAAGTGAGAGGAAAACAATAATGATACCTCAAGTCAGTTGGACACAAACAATTTTTTGCGTTTGCAATACATTTGCATGTAATGACATTTTGTTTGCTAAAGCTTTTTAATTACGATCAGATACAAGTATTCTCGTAACACTTGTACAAGATATAAATTTTCCTTTAAGGCAGACATCATAATGTGGCGGCGGTGGAGGAATGCGCTTTTCTCCCTTGTGACCGTACACTTGTGTTTCGTTACAAGTGTACGTACGATACGTACGCAACTATCGCGTGATTATGTCTTTCTATTGTTCTTTTCGAACAAATATCCCATTTTTATATTGCGTTTATATACACGCTCGTCACGCTAGGAAACTCCATGTATTCCATGTCCGCGTCCGCATTGCACAAGTTGCATACTTTAATAGATATGTTTGTGTTACATGTAATATAATACATGTAATAAAAGAAAGAAAGTTGCGTCTCTCTTTCTTTCTCTTTTCAGAATATTATTTTTTAAGTTTGAAATTTTATTTCTATCGTATTTCCATGTCATCAGGATATTAAGTTTGTTCCAGTTTAATTGTCAATTAGCAAAAATTTCGCAAGTTTGATAAATTAATGTCAAATATCTTTTAATTATCGCTTTGTTATCAAACTATTTTCGCGATCGATCCGAAAGATTTAAGATTTGGGTGAGCCATATATATACATATACACACATACACACTCACGCCGAACCCATGTTATACGTAACATTATCCTTTTCCATTATCTATTATTACAATTAAATATTTTTTAGATTTAAGAAATTATATTTTATTCCATCAAGATGAAATTATTAAACATTCAGACGTTTAATTTTATCTTTTCATGACATGTATAGCGATAAAAGAGATAGCTGCCGTATTACATAATTTTGTGAAAGCCTTTTTCCATGTCATTCCATCATACGTCGATACGTCGATCAAAATTTTCCATCGGTTTTTGCACCTCAGATAGTTGCATCCGTACATTTCAAAATAGTTGGCAAGACATTGAAAAGGAGAATGTTTCAGCCTAAAATTAGATGGCCTTTCTATCATTTGGCAACGATTAAGCGATATTTATTTCAACTATCTGTCACCTGTTTAAGGTGCGCGTGTCGAAAAACATTCTACTTCTCTTTCGTTTTTAATAAGACACAAGATACAAGCAAAGAATAAAGTAAATTAATTTATTTCTTTCGAATACAAGAATTTTTAGTTTGATTCAATTAGTGTTAAAAAAGAAACGTATTTATCATCAGATTTGTAATTTATAATTCAGTTAATAGCTGTTTTTATCCAGAAAAAAGAAATCTTAGAAATATAAATTTCAAATTATATTACATCTTTTGCGTAATAGCCTTTATAAGGTTTTAGCAAAGACAAGAAAAAAGCCATGTATGTATATATTCTACCAATTATATTTTACTTGAAGCTTTTTGATTTCTTTAGTAGATAATGTATAGAGTAATAGATTTCCCTAATACTCTGCCTTACAACTTATTATTATTATTTTTTTTTTATAATCTACAGACTTTAATCAACATGGCTTACTGCATGTTGATTCTTCTTGGGAAAACCATTCAAAAGCTTGTATTTGGTGAGCTACGTGCCTCAGAGAGCCAACATTTGAAAGACAAGTTCTGGAATTTTATCTTTTATAAATTCATCTTCGTTTTTGGAGTTTTGAACGTACAATACATGGACGAAGTTGTACTCTGGTGGGCATGGTTTATGGCGCTCGGCTTCCTGAGTCTTCTCAGCCAACTTTGCAAAGATCGATTTGAATACGTGAGTATAACAAGCAGGAAAAATACAATACATGCCAAACGAAGTTTCAGCCAGTGTCATCCTTGAAAATATACTAGAAAGACCTATCACATATGACACAAGAGTTGCATGCTCTATAGAGTATGTTAATTTAAATGCATGTTAAGATAAAAGCACCCTTTGCTTTTCGGAATTTTTTTTGTTCGACATCTTTTAAACTCGATTGATAAAATATATCATTAAATGTTTCAAGAAATATAACGTCCAACTCCTTTGATTTTTAGCTGTCTTTTTCACCCACCACGCCAGGATGGAGTCACGCGAGGCTTCTCGGATTGTTGGCGGCAATTCTCGTGCTAACTTTCTTCATGCTTTTATTCTGCATTGCTGCAGCCTTCTTCTTCATATCTTTCAATACTTTTGCTTTTATGGCAGCAGAGGTAAGCAACATATTGCAACATTAAATCAATCATTTTTTCGATATCATTTTGCGATTATTGTCTATTAAAACTATTTGATGTCTATAATATTACACACCTACACACATACTCTTAAGAGTTTTTAAAATTAAAATTCCATTGTTAGTTTACAAACTATTTTTTAAATTGAGAAAAATGCAAAATCTATTGTATGTACAGGCTATCTAAAACAATAATTGATTTCATCTTGTAATAATTATTTCAATTCACAGTGTATTCTACTCGCTGTCCGTACAATTCACGTAATGTTACGTTACGTGATTCATCTGTACGATACTCGTGGCGCAGGCACTTCGACGCAACGTTCTTGGGATAAACGTGGTCCGTTAACCTACTATACAGATTTGTTTGCGGAGCTGATTGTATTGGCAGTCGACTTCTTCCATCATGTTCACATGCTTTTGTGGAGTAACATCTTTCTAAGTATGGCATCGCTAGTGATATGTATGCAACTGAGGTACCTCTTCTATGAGATACAACGGAAAATCACGAAACACAGAAATTATTTGGCTGTATTAAATCATATGGAGCAAAAGTACGTAATGTATTTTCATAATTCTAATTTTAATCTAATGTGAGTTAATAGATTTATTATTTTTATTTCAATTTATTTATTAAAATAAAAATGTTTTAAATATAATTTAACAATAATTTTATAAATATTATTTATTTTTATTCTATTTATTCTAACATTCTTACATCTTGTACATTTTTTTAGATTTTTTTATTTATAAATTACCAAAGACACGTACTAAAAATCCATATATACAGATATTAGATTTTACATATGTCTGTAAATATATATATATTTTTTTTAGATTTTATTTATTTTATTTTGAGAATCTCATTGTATCGAAAGTTTAACAAAAATTCCAATCATCACCTTGGAAATTTTAGGATTAATTAGCTTTGTGGTTTTATTTTTTATACTGAGTATGTAGTAAGCTCGCGCATTTTATTCTACAAAAATATATTTACTGTAAAAGAGGAATATAGCATTTCGTAAATTCTTTTGTAATCAATCAAATTGTAAATTATCATTTTTTTTAAATAAATGTTTTATTTTTTTAGTTATCCAATGGCTTCGCGAGATGAATTAGCCGACAATTCTGATAACTGCGCGATATGCTGGGACAAGATGGAAAGTGCTCGTAAATTACCTTGTACACATTTGTTTCACAATTCATGCTTACAATCCTGGTTAGAACAGGACACGTCGTGCCCCACTTGTCGATTAGGTTTGAGTATGCAAGCGAATCATAGAGAAATTGCTCCAGAGATGCCGCCCGAGCCACCGACTCCTACGAGAAGAAACGGTAATCATTTTTTCCTCTTTCTCGATGCCTCGAGATACGTGTCTTGGTTACCCAGTTTCTCCGTCGAGGTTTCGCACAATAGACGTGGTAACATATCTGCATTGGCAAATTCTCAGATGGATGCTATGGCGCGACAGGTAATTTTGATTACATATACAAACGTGTGTGTGTGTGTGTGTGCGTGCGTGTGTGTGTGTGCGCGCGTGCGTGAGTGTGTGTGTGTGTGTGTGCGCGCGCGTGTGTGTGTGTATACGCACCCACATATATGTAAAGAATAAACAAATTTTATTGGAACAAGAAATGTTTATTAGGTACAGGTACTGTTTCCCCATTATTCTCGCAATGTGATCATAGAAGACCTTAGAGTGACTCGATCGGTTGAATGGACGATTGAAAATATACTCGATGGGGTATTAACTGTCACGCATCATATAATTGAAGAGCCGCAAGAAGAATCCGTCCCACAAATACAAACGGCCAGTATTATGCCCAATTCTTCAGTCCAAAATTCATTAGATCCTAGATTCGATATTCCTTTTGCTGACAGGTAAGCGAGTTTATGAAATATTAAGGATACATGCCTTATTATTGTATATTTATTAGTATACAGCTGGAAATATAAAAAATTTATATTAAACCATTTTCTTAAGAATCTAAAAACTGTAAATCAAGATGAGAAATTTTTTGTGTTATTGCTCGTAATTTAGATAATTTAAATTTAATTATTTCTCACAAGTTAATACATATGAATTTATTATCATAATTATTTTTATAGCGGAGAAGAACCTTCGAACCTTGGTGGTCGTTTCTCGAAATCATCTGCTGAGAGAGAACTTATACTTCAACGACGAAAAGAACACATGCGATTAACAGCACGCAGAAGGTATTTGGAAAAGCATCGGAAATCCGAGATTGATTCGACAAATTTGCAACTAACAAATACTGAAAATGTTGAAAATACTACATCCTAAATATAAGCAGAAATGAGACCGATTAATATGATTTCGAATGTAGATTACGCAGAGCTTTATAGTTGACATTGAAATTGACAGGCTGTTTTTTTATATTTTCTCTCAGATATGAGACTATGAAATATATATATATATATACATATATATATATTGCGAGTGAATGATCGCTGTTTCGCCTTATTCGTGTAATATCTGTATGTATAAGACGGTTTCTATAATTTACAATAT
>VBVR01005292.1:0-12425 GCA_011638315.1 Tetramorium parvispinum | reverse complement strand
GGATATATTATGGATTATTCTAAAGAAAACTCTCAACACGTTAGCCGATACGTTACGTAAAACCCTCATTCGACCGTGCGCGCTTCAATTATCTTTGCTCGGACAATTTAGTCGGATAATAATTATTGTCCGCGACGCGTTGCGGGAAGTGGGACCGTTCTAATCTGCTCCCCTGTATCCAATTTCTGCTTGCAGCCCTCGCGACAGACTCTTCGGCCTGAACTCGGGAGTTCACGGCTTCACTGCCGAGCTACTCGAGAAGAACTGCGATGAGATACTGAGAGCGGCCAAGATCGGCGATCTGCCGACCTTGAAGCAGCTCCATCAGAAGGGCTACTCGCTCCTGTCGATCGATGAGACGGGTCAGACGGCGCTGCACCTGGCATCGAGGCACGGCCACAAGGACATTGTCAGATATCTCATTGCCTGCGCCCCACCGACAATTTTAAACATGATCGATAATGATAAGTAAGTTTACCCGCGCGCGCGGTGAATCGAACAATAAAATTCATGAAATTAGGAAATTTAATTCCGCGAATACGTTAAATTCGCTGAAATTTCTCCAGTCCCACCCTTCAGTCAGTCTCATCACTGCCCTATATTCCATTCATCGTGATTACGAGAGTGGGAAGTAATCTATTTCTATTTCCAGAGGGCAAACCGCTTTGCACAAAGCCGCTCAGAATAAACGTCGTTCCATTTGCTGTATGCTCGTAGCCGGCGGCGCGTCTTTAATGATGAAGGACCGGCACGGCAACACGCCGCATCAGCTCGCGCTGATCGCGGAGGATCACGATCTAGCTGCGTATCTGCAAAGTAAGTAGTCGCGAAAGCGATCGTTAGACTTCTCGGTTAGTCAAGAGGTGGAAGAAACTCTTCTCTCCAAGCAGTTCTCATCAAGGAAATCTCGTCTCTTTAGAGTATCAAACCTAACTTTAAGTGTAATCCATGTAATTGAATCAAAAACATATATATTTATATATACGAATTGTAACGATGTGTGTCACCAGGTCAAGAGCACTTCCAATTGGCGACGGACGAGATGGAGAGCGATCTCTGACCTTCAGCGTTGATCGCCACGGCCTGAACCGCCCTGAACGACTGTGACGTAAGAGCCGCTGTTGCCGGCGTACCGGCGATGCTTCTTGCGGCGTTTTTTTTCGGCGAATTAAATGGTAAATCGCGCTACGTGATAATCTGATATTCCTCGTCGACGTCGACGATTACGTGTTTGCCAAATGCTGACGTATTTTTCTTGTCGATACTTCGAAATTACTCTCTAGGACACAATTATCACATAATTATCTTATTACACAGACACACATACATACACACAGAGAGACAAACACATATACGTAACTATGTAGTTGTTTCTAATCGATAACAAGTCCTTATTTTTCTCACTCGTAAACTTGCCCGAGGCTTGTAGCTCTACTTACACTCACGTAACTCGGCAAGTGGACCATAAACGGTCAGGGAGCACCTAAAATTGTTCCTAAGACGAGCAAATTTATTTTTCGTACGACATTTAACGTCTCTCCGGTCCGAAATGAGACAGTCAGTTTTGTATATCTATATGTAATATATACATATATACGTATAAACCACACCCATTATATATTTGCGGAGGACTCTACATTACGGTTCTCGTGCAAAAACAAACAGACAAAACGTGCCGGCCATCACACACATTTGCGCGATTAGAGAGAACGGTGGACTGTTTGTGGAGCTCAGTCCGGTGATGAAACGTTAAATCTGTGCCAACTGACTGAGTCATGAAGGAACATTAACGACAATGCCAAACGGAGATTGACTGTCTCATGTTGGAGCACGTGCAAAGGTATATATATATGAAGTTCATAGTCTCCACTCGAAAAATGGGTGCTACAAGCGAATCGATAATCTGTTAGTCTTAATCCAGGGAAATTAGAGGATAATCTTAGCGGGAGAACGGTGAGAACGAAGGTACATTCTATAAATACCAAAATGTAAAAAGGGATCAACGTACGAACACCAATTAGTAGTTAGACGCAGTCTATCAATATTATTGTACTATTGCTATTACTATTATACTACTGTTACTACAATTATTTTTCTGTCGGATTGATATAAGATATCTATGTACATATACGTGTAGAGAGAGTTTTTTGAGAGGCGCTCATCGCTTGGATCTGCGCGTATTTTAAAAGAAAGGACGCCGCTCACAAGTCAATACGATATCGTGCACGCAACGAGTTCTTTCTTTCGCGCGTCTTAATCGAGCCCGTTTACTTATCGACACTTTACTTCTGTGATCCTCTAGAGACCCAATTTATATTTTATTATAATTTTAATTATGCGTGTGTGAAGATTTTCTACGGCGGCGAGTACATCCTCTCTGTTATTCATCTGTTTCCTTCGTTGTCAGATTTTCGTATGCTGATGCTCAATAGTTTGTATTTGCTTCGTCGCAAAGTGACAAAGTGATAGAGAAATTATTAGGGAGCAAAGAATATAAATCGAGTCTGATCGAACAATAGCGAGTTGTCTGTCGGTTTTAAACGATATGAAGAATACTCATGTGAAAGAGAGAAATATGTGTGAAAGAAAAGTGACAATTATTGTGAAAGTATTCAGCTTCCTTTAACTCGCGAGCGATGATCTCTGAGGATGTTTTATTTTACTTTAATTTATTGTTAGAATTGTTCCTTATCTCAAGATACACATATATATAGTATGTTGAGACTATTGAGTGTTGCAAGTTAGTATTGCAAGAGTGTCGCGCGTTCTTTTAAACCTTGCGCATGAGCGATTTTCCAATCGCCCTTCTCTCTCGCTGCGACGAGAGAATCATCATGTCGGCTCAAGTGAACTCTTGGATACCATTGTTCTTGGCGAGGAGAGAATTGCCGCTGTTTCATGACTGTTAAGTTAAGTTTCATTCGCGAGAATGTAGATAAACTTACGAAACTTTGTGTTCGATTACAACTTAAGAAGAATTACTGTGACGGCGGGCGGGTTTACTTTTTAAATTTTTTCGTTTGGCCGCGATATGTAAATTACGAACATCGGTCTTTCATCGATTTTCCTCCTTCGAGAGAAATCGACTTGCGCGCTCGCGTGGTGGAAAAAGGCCGCGCGATGATCTAGAACGTCCTCGCTTAATCTTTACCGATCTTTCGGAGTATTTAAGAAGAAATGCCTTTCGCGATCCGTACCTGTTGTAACCGTTGTAACCGATAAAAAGAGATAATTTAAAGCGAGAGAACACTTGCAGGGATCGTTGTAGGAATCGTTGTAGGATCGTTATAGGGCGTGTAAGAGTTGTAGGGCGCGCGTTATCGGGCATAATCGCGTGTAATTGTACATCGAGAGCAGGGAATGAGTTAGTAGCGTTAGTTTTAGTGCCCGATAACGGCGATTGGAACCGGTGCGATTCCTCGCGATGATTTAATTCTCCATTGTCCGAAGTTTTCTCCGGAGAGAACGGAGGGACGGTGGCATTTTTCCGTCGGCCGATTGTGTTTATTCGTTGCCGCGAATCAGCGACAATCCGAAATTCTCTTGCTCTCGTCCTCGCGCGATCGTACCGGTTTCAATTCTCGGATAGTATTTAGGCCCGAGATTTAAAAAGAAAAAAATAAGTGAATCACACAAAAAAGCAAGAAAAGAAGAAGGGAAATTAATTGGGATTTCCCGGATATATAGCGACGCCTTTTACATAGCGGCGGTGAGAGCGCTGGCTCGGCTCGCAAATCTCGATTTTAAGTTTTTAGAGCAATAAATTGACGACAATCACGATATTTCGGCAGAAGCCAGCGCTCGGGCCGCGACTGTTACTTCTCTCCCGTCCGTGCCCTCCCCCTGCTCCGTTTCCCCTCCCCGTCGAAATTCAAAATTGTTTTGTTTGTTGTCGTGTGAACAACGAGACCCCGTGTGCACGTTGACATTCTGTCGGTAGACGCGCTCACACATGAACGGATACGCACACAAGCGAGAAGATCACAATCTAAGAAGAATCGCATTAATCACATAATTATCAAATAATAAGCATGAACTATTTAAAAGAAAGAATTTTAAAATAATGTTGCAAGTATAGATAATATAAAAGAATTTTTAAATATTATATTATATGTATAAAATATTTATTAAAGTTAAAATTAGGATATATTATATATAAAAATATCTTCTCTCTTTCTTCTTCCGTCTGTACTTCTCTCTTTCTATTTCGCTTTTTACAATTTTCCCGAGTTTATAATAACTTCTTAAATAATATATGAATTTTAATTATAATTTCCAAGGCAATTACTTGCGAACGATTTCTCCGCCGCTGGTGTGCATATCCGAGTTAACGCGATTTCTCAGCGGCAAAATAACACTGTTCGTGTGCACGGAGTCCAGATCCGTTAACGTTCCATTCCCTCTCTATTTCCCTAAATAAATTTACGAGTCGAATAGGAAATTTATAATCGATATCGTAATAGAATCTTGTTATTCCGTGTTCGTAATTTTAAAGTTCGTTGTACTTGATTGCACTGGACGACAGAGCGTCTCGAATGAGCCTTACTTCCATTGAAACTTCTCTTTCCCTATCGCTCATAGAAAATAAGTTACAATTAGATGTATAAGACACATGTGTGCAGATACATTTACGTTCCACAGGTAAATTTCTGCTGGTCCAAAAACAACAGACGGATATTTCCGCCTCGGGTTTCACACAAATCACAATACTTCGAAACTCTCAATACGAACGAACTTCAATGTCGTCCAGTCATATTGAAAATGTTACGAAATATTAAATAGTATATATAGATTCGAATTACGGCTATTCTACGGAATTTCTTAATTATTCTAGAGATTACTCATCGAAAGGGGATTCTGTCCATTCGCCTGTTAGTTCTTCCACTGAACCGTGTGTCTCCAAACATTTTCGAGAGAAACAGTTTCGGTCGCCTATATACACATATTTTCAACCCCGTATACAATGATACAACAGTCGCTTTTATTTTCTACAAGAATATAGGAAATGAACTTTACAAAGAAGAAGTTTTGTGTAAAAAAAAAAAAACATCGATACATTTTCCTCAGCGCGCGACTTGCGCGCGTATTACGCGGCGCGGAGAACGTCGTGTGCTCGTATACATATATAATACACAAATTTCTAAGTCTCGTGGCTTGGGCGGACCAACCAATGACCATTTTATTTTACTAAAATAAAAAAACGATATCGCTGTATTTTATCTGTAATTTTAAATCTATTGAACGAAACGACTCACGCTACCGGACTGTTCTTGAAACTGTTCTCCGAGAACAGCGGCACGTAGGGAAGAAACGACTCCAAACTCCGGTAGAAGAATTTTCGCGTACGAAACGATACGTCCCGCGTAACATTTACCTCCCAAACAAATTCCCGACATATCTCTATGTATTTTTAATAATAATAAGCGTATTGTTCAATTCACACGTATTGACGTACAGTATTGTATATTTCCTTCCCCTTGCCTTTACCTCCTTATTCGAACAAACAAAATTGTACAGGCAAAAGTTTATTGAATTATACTTGACGAACAACCGAGCAGTTTAAAATATTTTAGATATATAAATTAGAAATCTAAATTTTTTTGTCAACATTATATAATTACAAATAAATACATCTTTTATTTAAATAAATAAATATTAATGAACATATCTTCTAGTAGCTAGTATTTGACTGTAGTTACGGAATGTTCGCTTTTGTTAGAGATTTGGCTTAACGTCTGGTGCTACTTGTGCAAATTATTCCATATCTTCATCACTTTAATTGAGGATTATTGCGAATGCTATTTATCTACATTGATCTAAATTATATTTGACAAATAAATATATCTCGACGAACAAATCAGTAAGAAGGTTTCAAAACACCTTAGTACTATACAGATTACCGGGTCTACGTTTCTTATCAAGATTAAATGTGAAAATACAAATATACACCTTTAATTAATTAGCATTTAATAATAATTAGGAACTATTTGCTCTTGTCAGAGATCTGATTTAACGTCTGGTGCTATTTGCAAATCATCTATCTTCATCGGCTTAATTGGGGACGATTACGAAAGATACTTATCGCAGATACAGAATGACGCCACGGCGTAACCATGCGTCGCATTCCTCACGCGGACACGTGATCGGTAGCGAACAGATTAAAGCCTCCCGTTGTGCACTTGTGTAAACCGGTATGTTCAGATAATCTTGCCGATACGTATCCTCGAGAGTGTCAAGATTGTCGTCGCCGGATTTATTGTCCGAGTATTCCTCCGGCATATACGCCACTTGGCATGTCGGGGCGACCGCGACCGCTGCTGAATTTACGGCCAGATCCTTCAAGACGCCTTCTTCGATCGAGGCTCCTGTAAGCAAGACCGTTGCGTAGACTGTTGTTCCTTTATTCAACGAGACCCTAAACTTTCTGACACGATTCGAAAATTTTCAAAAATTATCAAACATAGTTCTCGTTACGTAACTACAGTACATGAAAACTGGAACGAATTCTGTTGTGAATATGTGATAATAGAGTTAGTCAAGCCTACCTGATATGAGCAAACCTTCGAGCTGGAGCGAGACCTGCCACTCTTTGTTTGCACGATTCTCGGTCCAATTGGCATGTAGATGAAGTGTCTCCAACGGATGGCCGAGCTCCCGTGCGGTGTGTTGCTTCAGTGCGGTTAGAAGGGCTCGTGGTCGGGACAGCTGGGACAAATCGACTCGACGAGGTACGTTTGTCGCTGAGGATTTTAACATCTCGTATTTGGACAAAAGCGCCTTCGCGAATTGAATGGTATTCTTCGGGCCCGTTCGCCATTCCGCGAGCCAGTGTTTGGGAGTCTTGAAAATAAATATTATTATTATGAGAAATAATGTATAACTATAATTATCGTTGTACTAAAATAACTAAATCTACTTCACCTCGTTATCGTCGAAAGACGGCGCGTCCATGTTCGTTCGTACAATCTGCGACAGCTTTTTCGTAAGATCGAGCTCGTCGATGAAAAAGTCCTGTAAAGGGTTTCCTTTTCGTTCGCTTATGGCACCTGCATCACCTGTGAACGTCAAGGAACACTGTCGTTCCATAATTTCCTTCAGATCGTGTTGGACTTTCGACTTCTCTGTGTTATCGCTAGTTCCTTCGCTGTTGCTGAGAGGCTTCATCAAGATACCTTGAAAATAATTCAAGTGTATTACCCAGATAGGAATGCGTGCAGAAAAATTTTAGCATTATTTCAATGTTAAGATATATAATAATGTATAATCTATTGTGTAACAAGTCTAAATCTAATTTTTAAAATCATTAATTCTAAATGTAATTATTGTAACATATTGCGATCTTTAAAAAATTGATGCCTAAAATAAATTCTTATATAATTGTATGATTTAGAGCAAATCATCTTAGCAACAATTATTACATTTTAGAAATTAATTTTGTAATTATTGCAAAAATCATTACGGCACAAAATTGTGCATTTATTACAAAAGTTTTCTATCTGGGTAGTTGATGTCGAGATTTTGGACAGTTTAATATAAATTCTATAATAAAAGATAAATGAAATATCTAAATGCACTCTCTAATTCTGACTCGTCTGAGCTTTAGAGATACCTTTGAGATACGTCAGGGCTTGTTCCGCAGCGGCTCTCTCCCACGCTCTATGAGCGTTAGCGGGGAGTCCAAAGTATTCTTTCGGCGAGTCGACGTCGTCTAAATTATCCAGCGACTTTAGCGGATCACCCATCGTCATGTCGGTCACCTTCAACACGTCTCCCAGCTTTCGGCGTCCCTCAAAGATATCTCTGGACCACGCGTTGCGTATCATCGAGTGCAACGCCCTTGCGTCGTAGGCGTCCTGAAGCCGACCGCCGTAAACCGCGACGTCGAGCAAACCTCTACCAATTTGCCAGTCCCCTTTGCCATGCCAACATAAATTTCATACATCGATCGTATAAGGTATTAAAATTATACATTTGCGTTTCATACCTTGCTGCGATCGTTTCTCCTTTGCCGCGTCCTTCACCACCAACTCGTACGCAGCCTCGAGATCCGACTCGTTCCACTCGTACGGCCTGATCCAACCCTGAGGAACGAAGTTCCGTCGTTCTTGTAGCGTCGCGTGTAGCCAGGCGAGCACCAGTGTAGTGGCCGCGACATCGTCGCTGCTACGTTGCGACTGTCGCAGCTGCTGAAGCGATTTTCTCACGTTCCTCTTCACGCCTTCGGGCGGCTCATACGCCAGCTTCAGACAGAGCCCCGCTAAACCCGGGTAGAATCCGGAACACTCCTCGGTAGTCAGCCAGATTCTCGTGGAGGAATTCTTGTTCGTGGTGCACATCGGCGAGCGAAGCAGACTTTCCAGTCGCGGCAGCCAATTTAGAGCGAGCTGCAAGTTGCTTAGTAATATCCAACCGCCGTTTCTGCAAAGTAATGATAAATGTATTGTTTATTATTCGACAAGAGATTGTGTGTATTTTCAATTCTATTTTAATAATTTTTATTCAAGTTGCGGGATAAAACTTTTTAAAATTCTTTTTTTTTTCGGAAGTTAAAGATTCTACCTGCATGCAGTTTCCAACGCCAATTCGGCTTGAGTGATGTGCCCTTGGCCGAGGGAAACTTCGGTAAATCCTGCCGAAGTATATTTCTCGGCTAGTACACTGAGCTCGGCACCGGGATCAGTTCCCGGCGATAGAAGTAACAACACAGGATACGACCCCGCCTTTTCCTGGGCGATTGAACTCAATGTCCATAGCGGCGGTGCTAAATCTTTTACACCTGTCGCAGGTAGATTTAAAAATTAAATTTACTTGAAAGAATTTGATTACTTAAAAAAAAAAAATTCGATAATTCACAATTTTAGATGTAGAATCTCAAAATAAACTAATAATTGTTTGAAACACGTATTCATTCTGAAATACAGATTGTTATATATTCATTGTATAATGTATAAATTTTAGAATTGTGAATTGCAGGGAGACATTAAAGAGTTTAAATATACTCGAAATTCGGAATAATGTCATCGCATAATCTGACACTTGCCTAATTGCTTTGCAGTTAATTTAGAAAGAGCAGTATGCAAATAGTCAGGCCGTAGAGCTTTAACGACTAAAACTTTTTGGAAGGCACTGAGTCCCTTGTCAGAATAAATATCGGAAATATTGTTCAGCCAGGAAGATTTCATCCTAACGGCTACCTGAAAATAAAAAATGACATCAACATCAATAAAATTGCAAGTGTTTTATTTAAACTACTTATGGTACTGAAATTAACTTAACAAAACTTTCAATTATTTGCTGCAGACGTTGTGTTGAATACGTACGTTGGGTAGAGAAGAACCTAAGGCTTGCACAGCTTCGCGTCGTTCGTCCGGTATCCATTCGGGTAACTCAAAGTTAGAATTATCACCGTTGTCGATGTCAAACAAGAGATTTCTCTCGACATCCGACACTGGGTTTAGCGACAATGCCATGTGCAACGCCAATGGAAGTCTGTGCTTCCTATAAGCTGCCTTCGCGCAATGGTGAAACGTTAGAGTTATCAACCTGTTACAATAGATTTAATTACATTACATTTCTCGTATTTATTGTTCTAGATATTCCAGATGGAAAGATACCGTTCTCGGATATTTATATCGGAATAGACATGTGCATACCGTTTCTCAATTAGACTTCGTGATTCCCGCTTTTCGCTGTCTTCATTCGCGAAAGAAACGTTATCCTGCACCGCTTTCAAGCAGATGTCGGTATAGGCTTCTGTGGAGATGACATACAAAGAACTGAGAAGTGTCAGTCCTTGGATAGTCTCGTAAACATTAGCGGCAAATTGCGAGAACTTTTCGTGATTTTTCGCACGCCTAAAACAAAAGAAAAAAAACAACGTTATTTTCAAGCATTGATACCGGCATCAATATTAATGTTTCTAATCTGTAGAAGTAGTATTAACATTTCTGAAAGTACCTCGAGACTTCGGCTAAACTCTGTCTGCTCTCTTCGAGCGCGATTGCTATTTCTTTCGCCTTGGCCTGCGTTGCTTCCAACGAATACAAGAGACCTCCTTGTTCTTGGGATTCTTGTAAAAGATCTTGACCCCTAGCTGTAGCTAATTGGCTCAACACATCCAGCCTGGCCGCGTCCCGTTCTCCGGACAATCTTTCTTCCCTTTCTAAGGCTTCTCTTCTCTGCGCCTCGAGCTCCGGCGTCTCGTTTAGTAGGAGCTGATGAGACGGTATCGTTATATAATTCGAATATAAAACAAAAATCAGAAATCATATATATTTATTTATTTTCTCAAACCTTCTCCACGAATCGTTCCGCCAGACTTCTCGTACCGGCGCCAAGCGTGATCTCGCATAACACAGCATCGGCTTCCTTCGGGATATCTTCCAGTCGATCCTTCCTAGTGGCCAGGAAGAGCTGGAAGCCTTCCTGAGCCGGTAGAGTGCGATCGCCCAATCTGAGCGGTCCCCGACGAAGCGTGGGCAACAGTATCGACGGAAACTTGACCAATTCCTCGACCAACAGAGGTTTCCCGAAACGCACAGCGAGCTCCAAAGTCGTCATGAACTTGGAATTTTCAGGCTGGGTTATCTCGAGTCTGGTGCCAAAATTGCGCTTGATCCAGGTGACAGCCACTCCCGAGGGATCAAGGAAAATAGGTACCAGAGGTCCCTTCAACACGCGAGAGGCCGCGACCAAGCTGCTCGTATCTGCTGGCAAACCTTGTGCCCTCCACGATAATCTCTCGCGTTCAGTTACTAATAAATTCGTCGCTGATTTCTTCCAGTCGTCATCTCTCTCAGGATCCTGTTCAACCCAAGTGTCATAAGTCATTAATTCTTTAAGAAATTATTTATTGTGAATAATTATTAATAACAAATATTTAGACATTTTATATTTATAAAAAATTGAAATGTAGGAATATTCAAACTTAAATATCTAAAATATTCGTTGATGTGTATTTTAGAATGAAATTAATTGCAACGTTTCGAAGTAAACGTCTTATTCTTTTTATATTATAAGGCAAATGGAAAAATTGATTACCTGATATACAAGGAGAGCTGCTGCATTAGCTGCCTCAACGTCCAGTTGTTCTTTTCTGACTGTTAGCTCTTGGAACTGCGCCTGCCAATCACGATGTTCGGTATCGAGTTTCTTCAACAGAGCACGCGCTGTCGAGAGACTAGCCTCGGTGGATTCAGTTCGCAGCTGCAGCTCAGCTGCACCTCTCGTGTGCTCGGCGAGTTCCTTCTGAAGCTGCGCCACACGGCTTTCTACCGTGTTTAATCCTGTTTCCAATTTCCCCAACTGTGCCTCAGCCGCCGCTAATCGTCTTACATGGCAAAATAATTAAGAAACTAAATTATGAAGCAACTAAATGCAAAAGGAAAATTTCGGAATTAAGTAGGAAAACGAGAAAAATTGATGACAGATAAAAAAAAAATACACCACAGAAAGACGAATACCAAAAAAGCGAAGAGTTCTTGCAAAAGATTAAAGAAACGTACTCAGCTAATTGACGCTGTTCTCGTTCCAGAGGAGCGACTTGCACCAATATTTTACCGTATTGAAGATTCGCGAGTACCCAAGCGGCTAGCGGAGCGGCCGCCACCGATGCTCTCCTCGCGGTCTTCTCTTCGAAGCTGTCCGGACGTTCCTTTATCAGTTTCTCGACCGCCTCTAAACTTGCAGGCGTACTGCGTCTCGGGTCCCAATTTCTGCGGGTTAAATTACACAGAAAAGTGAAGAAGAGGATTTCAGTTCGTTGTAAAATTGTAAAATTAAACAAACAGATGACTAAATGAAAATTATGGATCAACCAGATTGAACCGACAACTGTAGCTTACCTAATCTCATCCTTGATACCTCGCTTGGCGAGGAAGGTCTTCATGCTGTTCCAAGACGTGTCCTTTATGCCCATCAGTCGGAGAACACCCTCGAGCACGTCTCTCACCGGAGCCGGTGGTGCTCTCAACGAACGAACTTCGGACAACGCGTCGGCACTTATACCTGCCACTGCTTGTGCAGCTTGCGCCACCATGGGCTCGACCTTCCCTAATTCACTCTCAATATCCGCCTACGCGAAGAATAAAATTAATACGTATCGTTATTTGTGCATACAACGACAGAGAAATATGATATTACCTTACGCCGTGCGAGTTCGGTACTCTCGCGTTCCGTGCTGGCCTTCAAAGTTGTCATCTCTCCTCTCTGGGTGGTTGCGCCTCTCATCGTGGCGGTGATCTGTTCAAGGGCAGCGTTGGCTCTTCCCTTTTCCACCTTCACGCAGGATTTTATATAATTGCAATATTATAAGATGCAAGAAAATATAATTACACACTGAGAAAAATGTTTTGTGTTATGAACCAAAAGTTTTGTAGATATATACCCAAGAAAATTGTTCAGTTGCTATAAACAAATATGTTATT
>VBVR01005291.1:0-12431 GCA_011638315.1 Tetramorium parvispinum | reverse complement strand
AACCGAGTAGAGTTATGTATTGCGGCGTTAAAACCGAAGAGGGTAGAAGATTAAAGAGGAGGCATTCATTGCTAAGAAATTGCGCCGGAAGTTCTAAACTATCAGGTATCCGAACTGCTGCTAATGGCATGTGTTTCTAATCACTAGGGGTGCGCCGGCAACAGAAATTTTCGAAGGGAAGAGCACCGATATTCGAGTCTCGAAATTAAATTCGATTTGAGTTGAGGTGATCGATATCGCCCGGGATTATTTTCGATTAGCCTAAATTTTTCGGGTGCACGAAATCTCTCGACCTGCCCCGATTCTGGTAGCGACCAATCAAATTTCAACCTGTATTTCCTGATTACTTTTTATTTAACTTTGATATGATATTTTCATTTCGCGGTGAGAACAAATCGCCGGTTACTGGCCCCATGTAGAACTGAGTAGGACCCTCAAACAATTCCTGACCCGTGTTCATAAAGGGACAAAAATTTTAAACTGCATTTTCAGACCCGACGAGTTCGTCGTACACGTTAGTAATTGTGCTCGAGGTTTTAAGATGCCGTCGAAAAAATTAGGTAATTAAGATGGCTGCCTGCCGCTGCATCTCCCGCCGCACACACCCTCTTCCGTTCGTTGTTGCGCCCTCTCCTTGGTCTTTTGCCTCTTTAGTCGAGACGAGGTTTTTACCATGCTGGATGCCGCGACCGCTATGATATTGCATGCCGGTGGAATTTTGATGCCGTACGTGCCGTATATGGGTATGGATGTCTGTTAGTGCCTAATTTCACGATTCTTAACCCTCAGCGAAATCCCTCGAACTCTATGGCGTCGAAAAACGTTGCCGTAACGAATAGCGAAACGTAGGAAAAAGATAAAATCATCTTTTTTTTTTAAGAATGGGGTTATATAGAACCCATTGTAACGTAAACGGAAAATTTATGATACGTGCTGAGGGCTGGGCTATTTGGTAGTAGGGAAATATTCAGTTCAAGATTCTTTTGAACAAACAAACCTTTCTTCAGGTCAGCTTCAAAATCCATTTTTCATACAGAAACTGTATTGATTGCTGAACGCTTATGTTGCTCTCCTATAGCGCAACTTTTATCCAAAGTATAGTTTAATAGTCCATCATTCATAAGTAGAATAAAATCAACTGTTTCTTCTTATTAATTGTTCTACTTTAATCTCGCGTGCCTTAATTAAATATCTTATATTTAGTACTTTTAAATCTACACGATAGACTATTGTCTCAAACATCAATTTGAACGCGAATATTTAAATTACTCGTATGTATAATTATGCAACAAAGCTATATTATAAATTTAAAATAACTATGATATTTAAATTTTAATAGACTAAAAACTTTTAATTTTAGAATGAATTATTTGTTATTTAATGTTGAACTGAAAGAGAATATTATAAAAGCAATGATAAAAATATAACGGTGCATTGCACAAAGCTTTATTAAGCAAAAATAGCAATTTTTAATTGGATAAAAAATCTAGAACTTAAAGGAATGTAATCATAATTTTTTGAAGTAGTCTATATAAGCTCCTGGATTCTTATCTTTCTTATATTTCTTTATTTAATATTACTAAAAGATTGAAGAAACTTCGTTATCGCAACAAAATAAGAAACGTTGATTTCTCCATCGTTACAGCTGCGATTAAGACAAGAAAATTACTCAATTCGATATAGGCGTTCATGGAACGAAGTCGTTAAAATTCTAAAAAAATCGGACGTTACTTTATTCTGTAGTTGAAAATAACACTTTTAGCCTTTTAAAGATACCGAATAAAGGAACACGAGAAGTAAAGCTAAAATATATACTATCCCCAAATTACCGTCACGTTTTTGAGTGAAGGAATAGTGATTTCGGACTGGAGAATCTCGAGATTAAAAACCTCGGGCACTTCGCCGGGAGTGTCTGTGGTCCAGGCGAATGCCGGGACGCCGGTATCGAACGAGAATGTCAGGGGAAGGAAGCGACGTATCGCCGACGGCGAGGAGATCGAGAAAGAGCGTGTCTCGTACTACCGCGATAACTGGCGTGATTTTAGTGGACAAAGCGAGGAGGGTGGCAAGAAGGGCGAAATGGAGGCGCGGACACGACATCTGAAAACGGGTTCAGTCATTCCCGAAATAGGCACCTGGAATGCCGATCCTCGGCAACGGCTATTCCCTCTATCAGACTTCGCGTTCGTGTCACCCGTCTGTCTATTTCCCTCTCTCTCTCTCTCTCTCTCTCTTTCTCTCTCTTTCCGTGCCTCTGGTCTGTCTCGGACCCTGACTACGCATGCTATTATCCTCGGCTATCATTAAGCCTCAACCGCTATGGTCAAATTTGGATAACGTTACCGATTTGTGGGCTCTAATAAAGAAATGATGCTGTACCTTATGCTAATGGATCGGCGGGCCACTTAGACCTTGACTTAGCGATAAGAAAACAAGACACGAATGTTCGTAAAAATTATAAAGAAATTAGAAGTGCACTCAACGATTTCTCGTGCATCCATGTCTCTTATTAAATATCCGCAGTAAGGATAATCTTGATTTGATTACGACTGCTTAAAGTTAAAGTTCGTTGTCATGCAATTATTTTTCACGAATAATATCTTTCTTTGTATGATAATATAAAATTATTATAACTTTAAGCAGTCGCAATCAAATCAAGGCTATCCTTACTTGCGGATATTTAATAAGAGACATGGATGCACGAGAAATCGTTGAGTGCACTTCTAATTTATTTCGTTATTAATATTTTAATATTTCCGTTATTAATATTTTATTTCGGACACGTTTAATAGATTGGTTCTTGATACAAATTCACGCGAAAATTAGAATATTATGTCGTCCCCGTTTTATACGGAAAAGACTAATGTCTGCGACGTTGCAATACTTGAAATTAAAAGGAGTCGCCAGCCTTCTATGTCGTTTCGCGTGATCATTTTCGCGTGCATCACTTTGTCCTGGGAACAAGCAAATATCACGCGGCGGTACGACTACACCTTTCCACCCGCTTCTCTACAACTACGAAGCTGAAAAGACCATTCGTGCGATCTCGAGGAGGCATACCGAGATAGAACGGCGGGCAGTGGCAAAGGAGGCAGAGGAGACGGAGGCCACCGAGAAAGATACCGATGGCATTTAGTAGCTTCGCTTGGAACGTTTTAGATAATGACTGGGTGGATTACTGGGTCTAGACGAGAAAGGAGGGCCTTCTTTTCCTCTCGTTCGATTCCGCTGCCGCCGCCGCCGCCACCACCATTCGAGAGAATCAAAACGAGAAGTGGAAACAGGACGCTAGAAGATCGGAGGGCGAATAAAGAGAGCGAGAAAGAGTGAGAGACGGTGAAAAATGGACCAAAGTATAGGAAGAAACGAAGATGAAGGTGGCCGGCCGCGTCCTGGCGATAGCGAGCTTTCATTCCGAGGTATTATTCACATCGTTGCCAGGCAAACGAACGAGGCGGAAAACTCGGCGGAGCGAGAAACATTGCGTTTTCGAGTGCGTCGGCCAAAAAAGTGGAGACCGCGATGTATGTTGGCTATCCCCTCGCCGTTCATGTGGCGACGAGTACTATGCCCCGCGCCGATTTGGTTGGTATCCTCGATTTTTGTCTCTCCTCCGTTTTTGCCCGGCGCTTCTCTATTTGAGCACCTTTTTCCAGTCGGCAGCAACGAGAGTGTCGCGTGTGTATGTATATATGCGTTTGCGATAGCATCGGATCGCGCAGAGGTGATATCATCGATGAAAGGAGTTGACCAACATACACAGGGTGATTCACTAAAATTGGTATATTTAAAAATCGGGGATTGAAAGTTGCACGAACTTTTTCAATCTCCAAAGGTTTTTCAGGAGTTTTTTCTCTCTCTTAAATAGGAAATTCTAATTATTTTAATGAATGTTGTCGTATGGAAATTTAAAGTAATCTAAAAACTGTGATTTAATGTACTTCTAATGAATGAAAAAAACTAAAACTGCAATTATTCTAATAAAATGTCATAATAATATAATATTTAAAGAAAAGAAATCTGAAATTAAAAACGGTTTTTAAATAAATCGGCGTGATAGTAAAATATTTGTGACTTTCTTAAAACATTTTTTTAAATATATATAGGTACGTATTTCTCTATCAGCAATTTTGATAATTTGATATTCTAGAATAAGTTTATGTAGGAAATTCGAAATGAAGGAACTAACTAACCGATTCTATATTTTCCGTAAGCATTAAGATTTAAAAGAAAATAAGATAGATAATGATAATTATACGAGCATAAAGAGATTTTTTTTATTTTTTATTTATTTTATTTTCTATTATTTTTTATTTTTATATTAGAACAAATTCCCATCATATATTCAAGCGAAATATATGTCCGAATTCTAATCGATCATATAACGAAGAATTTTGCAGGACGAAATGAAATAAAAAATGCTGGGTGTGCAATAGTTTGAGCTCCGCGAGAACTAGCTACTGTTCTCTCTTTCTATTTCTTTTCGTTGAATGTGGTCGCGCATGTAATCGAAAAATATGAATTTGCGGACGATAACAGAGGAGCAGAATCGTTTTAGGAAAAATTGAATGCGGCGCAACGTTGTGCTCGAACACGTGCGAAAATTAGATTCGGGCGCTGGATTGTTTCGGGACTTCCTTTTTTTCGGTTCAAGTGCATTTGCACAAAATAACAGGAGATAGGAATGAAACACAGATTAAAGATAAAAATGTACAAGATGATTTTAAACATCGATACTTTCAATAGAAAAATATGTATGTAAGTATTTTCCGAATATGCAAAGATCTTTTTAACTTTCAATATTTTATGATTATTCAGTTTGAGCTTAGATCTTTACGCTGCTAAAATAATTTTTATTTTTCTTCTAATTCATCTTCTAATGAAATTGATATAATTGTGAATTCTGAAAAAAAACATACGTATCTTTGTAAAAATTCTGTATTCCATATCTCAGAATTTCATACCGTATTATACTTTAATGGTTTATATTGGAAATTAATTGAAAGATCCTATTATCGAAATATCCAGGTTACAATAGATTTCGTATTATAAACAAGCCTCCAATTTGCCCAAATACTATTAAATCATTGAATATCCTGTGCATTAATAGAAAAGAGAATATAATACAAATATAATATGAATATCCATATATAACACGACTAATATAGCAATAAAATTGGATATTTTATTATCGCAGCAATAAATTTCTGATAAAATATAAAATATAAAATTTATTGTTTATAATAATTTTTTAACGAGTTCCGTATTCATTAATAATCTTTTATCATTGAAAAGTTACATTCTCTCACTTATCTAATATTTTCAATTAGCTTGAAGAAGCCTAAAATCTCAATTACAAATATATACATATAAAATTTCACAGGATTTACTTAGGGATTACTTCGAGCTGGAATAGCGATTTTTTTTTTTCATTAATGCAAAACCGAATAAAAAACCGCGTGTAAAAAATATGAGTTCGTGCGCGGTTTTACTTGTGCTGTCCGATAAGACCAACGAGCTTTTCAACAAGATGAAATGAGAGACTCCAATCACGCGGGTAGGTAGGCCGGTACGATGCTTTTAGAAAACGAACGGAAGAGGATCAACCCGATTGTATTTGTATTGGAATTGAAATGCACGCGCGATCACATCGGAATACCGGTGACGTGAACGTGATAAAGCCGCCTTAAAGGGTGACCAACAAACTCATTCGACGCTTACTTTGATACTTTTTAAATACAGTACAACGCAAGGTAATTAAATGTTTGCGAACGGTGCTTTCGAGAAGAGGAATGGAGAGTACGGACGAGAAATAGAAGTTAATCCCCAATGTGACTGTTTCGAAAGAGCCGAGTATCGCGTGAAAATGTTACTGGCAACTGCAGAGTGTTGGTCGTTGCTTCGAATTAAAGTTGCGGGCATGTAATAAATATTCACAGGTTTAAATGCGCATTTTTGGTTAATGGAAATGAGGAGTTGAGTGAAATTATTTAGGAAATATATAATATTTCGCGTATAATTACCATGCGAGAAGATAATAATTTCAACATAGTATACAATAACGTGAAATATTTCAATTAATGTGTAATAATTTATGTAATATCGAAACAGTTACAAGGTATTACCAGTTTTTATTTACTGTTTCATGAGAGTCATTGAAGCAAATTGGTATTTGCTCGTGCTCATCTGCTTGATCTAGATCTAATATTCTATCATACAGTCTAGAATTAAAAGTCTAGATTACATAGTAAAAATTGTGTGAAAAAAAATTTAATTTTTATATTATTAAATAGTGAAAATTATGTTACAATTATTTTAATATTTTAATATTTTATTTCTTTTATCTTTGATTTTATTATATTTCAGTCCTAACTTCATCTATTAGTTATAAATAATAAAAAAAATGTTTTACAATTAACAAATATATCTAAAGTAGTTATTTTAGTAAGACAAGTATTTAGCTAATCGAGAATAAGAATAAGTGAATCTATAATATACAATACGCCGACAGTATCAAATATAAGATTATGCATCTTTTTCGCGAAATACGTTCGATGTAATGCACCATGACATTGTGCATTGGATTTTCCAATCAGAAGTGGCGATTGCGATTCGAAGTGACAGGTGAGGTTTCTTATATGCTCAGTACTCACTTGCAATCGATGCTTCTCGACTGAAATTGAGAATATATTTATAAAAATCGATATCTCTTACAGCAAAAGCTTCCTAGACGGTTGTTTAGTCCTTATGATAATTGAAAGCGAAAGATTTTACTTTCTTTAAATACCGATTTACATTTCTTGAATGTTTTTTTTCTTTCTGAAAGCGCGTTTACTTAAAAGCTTATAATGGATTAGTTCAAGAATTTTTCCGTTTCAAACCATTAAGATTAAGAAAACAATGTAAGTCACGTCCCAAGACACGACAGTTCCAACGAATCATGAAAGAAGAACAAAGATACAACAGAAAAGAGTGAAGGCAAAACAAAAACAAAATATAGCTGTAAAGTTCATATATATATTTAAAAAAAAAAACTATTGTATTTTCTATAGATTAAGTAATTTAAATATTTGATGTAATTCGGCACAAAATTATTTTCCATAATAACAACTATTTTATGTAAGGCAAATATTTTTGTTCTATATAGCCTGTCTGTTGTGTACATTATTAGTATATAACATTCTTCATTTATTACATTTCACACATTTGTAATTTCATATAATTCTTCATGAATTATTCGATCCATTTAGGCCGTTGCTGCGAAACAAAACGCGAAAAGACCCTAACCGCGCGTGGTCTATATCTAACGCGTCAAATCTACCGTGCGCGTCGTATCTCGTAAAACTTTAAGCCTGCCTAATATTAAATCCAAAATGTCTGCGCGTTATTATACGGAATTAGCTCCGCGTGGCGATATTAGGCGGGAAATGCAGTTATAACTTTTGAGCGAGCAACGCCGCTCAGTGTCGTCGTTGCAGCGGGTAATAATTTGCATACCGAAATTGCGACGTCGCGCGTATTCGAAATCGCTCGTCGCTTCATCGCGCTGCGACATCGTAACCAATCACATTTGTTTGAGCGTCAGTATCAACCGAAAAGTCGTTTTCTTCTTAGGTTGCGTGAGTTTCGTTATCTCGTTGCACCTTATCCGCTTGTATTTTTCCATCTTTTTCATAATAAACGTAATAAAAAATCTATATTGTTTACCTCTTTCGCACTGCAAATCTCATTACAATTTTGTTACATATAGACACATGTTTCCAGTTAAAATACTGCGGGATAATACGAACATTTGCTCATTATTCTTCATCCTTTTTATCTACCCTGTACTGTTTTTCCATTGGCGATAAAATTGGATAATATCTTTTTTAAAAACGTGCACAGGCGTGTTAACAATTGAGAGAATCCATGCGAGTGCTCTGCAGCTTTTTGGCTGCACTAGTATTGGGGTATCAGAATCCTGTTTCAATTTTCCTGAAAGGGAGGGATCTCGTATTAGTTTTCTATCGTTTACGAGTTACGAAATAACGTTCCAACAGAGACGCTCTGCATCCAATCAAGGCTAGGTATCGGCTGTTTATGGCAATGCGCCGACTGTGGCGAAAGTCACGTCGTCATTTAAGTCTTTAGAAAGTGCGGACAGGGTCGTTAGTGCGAAACGAAGACCATTTACAGTTGTAGAGATACATCGCGATTACGTTCAAGAGTTACTACGAATACCTGCCATTTTTTACCTTTTCCCACGGCACGGTTGAAAGTGAGAAAGAGAGAGAGAGAAAGAGACATCGGTTCCTTTGTGTCCCTGGATGCTCGCAATCGAATAGTCGTGCTGTAATAATCGATTCTAACGAATCGAGATCGCTTGTGATGAAGAAACGGAGCGATCGTCTCGCCTCCGTCGTCTCAATTTTTTTGCTCGTCCGTATCGTGAGAGAAAGGTTGACGCCTTCGTGATAACGTCGAACGAATCTTTAAACTCATCGAAGAATTAAAAGAGTTCGTTCTCCAATCTTGATGCAAATCGATGGCTGCGCGTACGGCAGCAGCAAGAAGTTTGATGCTAGAGACGTGTTACACGTCCAATTTCTTGTTGCTGTAAAAGTCGTATACAGTATAGCTATGCGCATATATGTATGTATATATGACGTTTGCAGCAACTTTGATTACATTACACGTGCAGCAAAAATCTAATATCAAACTTACTACTACGCCGAAATGAATACATGTTAATATAATTTAGATTTATATTTACCATAAATAGGAGAGCAAAATACAGCAATGAAAAACGCAAATTTATATCTTTGAAATGCAAGAGATATAACAGTAGAACGTGCTGAATTCATCGATTTTTGTATTTTCATTTAGTAAACGAGTAAAAAATTATACCTTCTTACTCTAAAACTTTGTAAAATGCGAGAAAGAGAGAGCCTGATTTTCTTTTTACAAGAAAAGATTTCCTATGACGCATTTCGTACATTCGACCTGCTTATGACTACTTTCAAAAATTAGACTTCATTTGAGAAATGGCAAAAGTTATAACATTACCTTACCCATACATTAAGGACGTTAAAGGCAAACTTCCACTTGTTTACATACTCTTTTCCAGGAGCAGTGACATATTTATAACGAGTTGTATGTTTCTTACTGTTCTTACGCTTTATCATAGACAGTGCACCGGCGTTGTACTTTCTGCATTCAGCCGTGTTCCTCGCCGCAAGAAAACTTGTCGCGGACGGCATTGTCAGCGTCGTCGACACGCTCATCTCTGTTTCTCCCCGGAGGATCATTGTTGAGCATCGAGCACGACGGGTCCTCAAAGATAAGGGCGTACTTTTCTTACGGCTTATTCTGTCGACATGTTTGAGTTTAACTACTATATTTCCTCGGTTAGTCAGTTAAACGTATAATTAAACTTAATATAACACGTACATTGTGACAACATGGATGAAATGTCACGACCCGTACTGCGAAATTTATCCAATCTAAGAAGACAGAATATTTAATTTTATATACTAATTTCGTAACACAAATTAATAATTATTTCATAGTTTAAAATTCTCTTTAAGAGGAATATAAGAACAAAATAATATATTAGTGTATGCCTCGATATCTACATAAAATTTGAGCATTTTGAATTTAAAAAGTTATTTATATATTATTTGTGTGTAATATTTTTATAATAATTTAATTTTTTGTTTTTACAAATCTAAAAACTTACAATATGATGACAATAAAAACTGTGTCTTTTTTGTGAATTTGAGAAATGGGAATATCAGTTTCATAATAAAATTTTAATGAACTCTTTGAGAACTAATGGCTCTTTAAAAAGTCAGAACATTAACTAAACTTTTAAATTTTGTAAAAAAAATTAATTATTCGTTAAAATAAAATTTTTTTCTTGGCGAAAAAGCCAGTTTTTAAAAGATTAAAAATAATATTTGCCATAAAAAGTTTATGCAAGTTGTTAAATCACAAAGACCATTTTAATTACAATTACATTCTATTACAAATTTAAAATAACAGAACTATATCTTTTTCATATCATTCATATAGTAGAAAGTAATATGCTTTTATTTTTTTATTGTACAGTTTTTTCTTATGTATATTTTTTTAAAGATATTCCATCTTGAAGAATATTTTCTTGAAGATTTTTCAATTTAAATTTCAAATAAATGGTATTAAAGCGCAAAAGAAAAATATATATATTTCTATAGAACTAGATAGAGAATATTTTTGTCTTAGATTGATGACAGTTCATTTTGTATAACTTTATCCGCTTGTTGAGCTTTCGCACTCCAAGCATCCATATAAACTGCATTTACGGCGATAATACTGTCGGATACTCGCCTTTCTTATCAGTCTCCCCAACGTTTTCCGTATTCCAAAGTTGCAAGGCAAAGTTAGAAAAGTTTTTACGCGATCATACTTGTTACAGAAATCGAAAGAGATTTATAGGGTGCTTAGATTCGCTCAAACTTCGTTTGATCGATTCTAAGCGCCGTGTAAGCCTCCCACGGTATCCAGAGGTGTAAAATCCGGTTAATCTAACGATGAAATATATGTTGTTATAAGTGGGACAAACGTATAATAATAGTATAGATATTTCTTAGATTTACTCTAGAATTTTTAATATTACGGAATATTGAGATATCAAGTTTAATCTAAAATACTACAAATATATCATTTCATATTATACATATAAAATGTATAATCTTTCCTATTGCATATAAATATTTTATCTTTCTATAATAGAGTAACTACAATTTAGATAAATTTGTTTCTCTTAAATGATTTTCTGACGTATTCTTGTTTAATAGTTTACATTCACTTAATTACATTTGCCATTTAATAGCAGTGCATTCGTTCTTTGACAGTCTTGATATAAACCTAATTTAAGCAATAATTACATTCCTATTGTCGTTCTATTCTTCCTCGCGGAAATTTACCATAATTACCCGTCTTTCGGCGTCAAGCTACATCGAGTCCCTTAATTTATTTTTGCACGACATCGTCTGAACTTGCTATTTCGTGTCGTACATATACTGGGTATATCACAGCTATTTTTTGTCTCTTTTCCCTGTCATTTACAGAATCTTCTCCTTTCTTTATTAAATTACATGAATTAAGTTAACCTTAATTAATTTTGATTTGATTAAATTTATGGCTCTTTTTTAAAAGATAATTGTCATTCAATCTAATATTTTTAACTTACAATATTTTTAATTTACACATAAGACAAATCTATTAAAGTAAACATTATTCAAATTAAATATAGTTAGAAGAAATTGTATTTTTTACTAATATTTCGAGCTTCTGCATTTTATCTCTGAACATTTCTCAATTTTTAATTATTTATGATAAAAATAGGTACTACAATATTGGTAACTAAAAAAATACTTTTTCGGAATTGATAAAATGGGTCGTAGTTAAAACAAAGTATTTAATAATATAAAACAATATGGAAGAATGTATACAGCTAACAACTTATATGTCTGATACTGTCGTTATATGAGAATACCGCAAGAAGAACCGTTCGTTCCGAGCGCGCCCCTGCAATTATTCCTGTTTACTTTTCATCTGTTTTAATGGCGAGCGAGATGTACGCTGATCTAATAGCTCATCTGCGGACGCGTTATTTCTGCCCCAAGTAACTCGACATGCTCACGCCTTTCTCCGAAACGCGAGAATTCCACGTCGACGACGCATGCTGTGAAATTTGCTCAATGTAGAAGAATAGATCTATTCTATCTAATCACATTTTTGAAAATATTTAATCCAAAGGAATTGATCTTTGAAATTCAAACTCTTTGACATTTTTCGGGAAAATAAATATATAAATATATTTACATAAGAAAAAACAAAGATAATTGAGGAAATTGAAAATGAAAAATAAATTACTTCTACCATTATTTTATTTTAATAAAATCTTTTTACTCTCAAGAGATCAAATTGCAGAATTGAGAACATTTATGTTTTACATGTAATTGAATGAAACATTTCTGTCTTCTTAATATTTCAGTCTTATTGTTAGATTGAACATGTTTTGTCGGCGGTGCGTATTTTCCCTATGTTTATTTGTATTTGAAACACTATTGAACACTGTGTCGTTTTGTGCGTTGCACGTTGTTGCGATGTTGCGTTTGCAACAGCCAACTTTGTCAGCTGCGACGAAGAAACTTTTGTCGTTGACAGCATTGTCGAAACGCAACGAGCGCTGGAAAGTAGTCGTTGTCGCCGCTGACGCGACGTTGTCGCAAAAATAGTTTTACCGCAAACATAAATCCACTAGCGAAGCACACCCGAGGAAGCGACTATTTCTGTAAGTCCAATTTGTGTCGGGGAACAACTAGAATCGACTTCCGCCTTTTATATTTGATAGTAAAAATAAAAATTAAATGCCTAATCAATCATAAATCAAGCACTTTTCTTAT
>VBVR01005290.1:0-12432 GCA_011638315.1 Tetramorium parvispinum | reverse complement strand
GGCGAGAGGGGTGCGAGCGACAGGCGGCGCTATGCGGATCGGGCTTATCTCGAACTCGCAGACGCGTCGCAATCGATATATCTCGCGAAGGCTCCTCTCGATAGGTGCCCCGGCCCAACTCCCCCGCGATATCTACCCCCGGCGACGGAGGGGGAGAGAGAGCGGGACAGGCACGGGAGGGATGAGATCGTATGTAGACGAGCGCGCGCGCACACGAGGACACCTCGTCCTCGAACCGCTGCAGAAAAGATCAATTTTAGATTCGCAGCGATTTATAACTTCCTCTAATATGGCACCGATACCATCTCCCTCTTCCTGTCCTCCCGGCGCTCTCGAGACCCCTTTCTCTCGCCCACCTCACCCCCCCCCCTTCCTCTCGCCGAACCACCCTTTCGCGCTTTCCGACAATCTCGCAGATACGCGAGCCCTTAAAAGACTCTGCTCGACTCGTGGATCCTCGATTTATGAAAGATATTGGCTGCCAATGAGATAAAACTCGCTAATCGGGCTTTCGGCAGAAGATCGTAAGCGTGTTATCTTTCAAAAGCGAGATACCTTGACCTTCGATCAATTTCAAACTGCAAAATCCTAATTAAGATCAGGTTATTAGAATAATCTGTTAATATGTCGTTTTTCATAAGTGAGTCTTGTATCTCAATAAATTTCAAGTAATCCACAATTTCCACCAAAATCCTGATTAAGATCAGATGATTGAAATACCTCAAGAAGTCCGAAGAAGAAAAAGGATGCCCTATCAAAATTTTATCAAGATCATTTTCATTTTCACGAGGCATTACGTTCTACAGTACGGGATTTTACGAAACGTCTCTTTCCGTTTCGGTCTGTAATTTAAAAAGAATATGTACACGTACACAGGTACATCCTCGGGACGGTGACTTCGAAAGGAGGTTCAGGTCTTATCCAATTACCGATGATGATCGCGACGCCGCCGCCGCATTCCTGCGACAAAGTTTCCGAGTGGATAACCGGACACCTCTGTGGGGAATGCGCACCCACACGCGGGGGCCCCGAACACGACCGGGGCACGCAGGGGCAGATATGTTAATCGGCGATCCTCTCAAAGAGAGCGGACGACACACGGATGGCTGTTGCGTGTCCGGAATGCGACGCGTATCCTCTGCAATTATAAATCAGCGTTCCCCGTCTAATATGCTAATGCCACCGTCCGAGATCCCTTCGGCACGTGCGCGGTCCTCAATTAAACCCTTAATGGTGCACGCGAGCGGCGAAAAGGAATCGGCTCGCGACGGATCCCCGACGAGTCCCCCGTGGAATTATATGATAATAAGCGTGCACTGTATATCCCCGCTTTGCCGACTCGCGCCGCTTTTAAGATTAACACCTCACGTGGGGTTATCGATTGCGCGAAGGCGACGAGAAAATCGGGCTTTTGTCACGCGTGCAATAGAATTATCTTTTCCGAAAATAGAAAATTGAAATTCGCGAAAAGATATCGACGAGTTCAACGGACATAATTAATCCTTCAGATAAAAAAAAAGAATCTCGACTCTGAAAGAAAAATATAGTTACTTTTGGACCCAACCACAATTTTATAATATTTCTAACGATAATTATAGTTAATCATGCGTAGTTAAATTAATCATATTTCGTGTTAGAAATATTTTTAAATTATGGCTGGATCTAAACGTTTTTCTCTCAGTGGAGGAATGTCTTCTTAATTGTTTCACCTGCGTGATATCAGGAATTTATATCGACTTCTTGAAATCTTATTTCTCTCGGCAATCGGAGAGATGAAATTTGTACTTTCCGAATCGCGGATGCGCTTCCGAGGTTTCGCGTGCGTCACGCCGCAAGCTCGTATCCCTACGTAAGTAAACGGGGCGTAGCGAAAATTTACTTGCGCCTAGGTCAGATAAGTACGGCGTATATACGGCGACACTTAACAACCGTTTGAACTCTAAACGGACCATTAAAATGGCTATCAGGCGAGAGCCATTACCGGGCACGGGTGTGGCCTTTCTTCTTGTCCTTCCTAATCTACCTCCGTTTTCTCTTTTTCATCAAACGCCGGGCGGTATATGTGTAACTTTCGGTCTTACTTTCCGCGTTCCGAGTTATCGTTTCAGCTTAATCCCTCGCTGTCGTTCTGTATCGCTTCTTATCGTGGAATCCCTTCATAATAAGCAGACTTTCCGGGACTTGCGAAAAAGTATTTAAAAAATTGGATCTCTAAGAGCCAACTATATAACATTATAAACTTATAAATAAATTAAATATATCTTTAGTTAACATTTTTAGCTTAGAAATGATAAATTAACATTAAAAATATATTTATAATATATTAGTTAAAATATGTTATAAGATATACAAATTGAAAGTAAACTAATACCAATAATTTATAAATTATTAATTATTATTGTTAAAGATATATTTAATTAACATAAATGATATATATTTATAACTTACATGCATATATTTCGCAATTTTTAAAAATTGCATCATATATCAAGGAGCTTTGAAAAGCATAAAAAATTATCGATCATTATATCTCTCTATTAGCAACGTTTTATGAAAGCTCTCGACGGTGCGCAAGTCGCGTGTATATCGCAATTTTATTTCAGCTTAGAGGAAACGCGCGAAAATATAGCGGGCGTCAATGTGACAGGGAATACCGTTTTCCGGAATATCGCGCCGGCGGGAATCGTATCGCTATCGATGGCCAATAATCGCACACATACAACGGCATGTAAGACGGCGCACCTTACAGCAGACTCTCCCGGCACGGAGAGGGGTGTACGTAAACAACGAGTGAGAGCGAGTCCCGTTATCAGCGGCGCACAGCGTCGCGCTCTCGACGTCGGGGGCATCGTCGTCTTTATCGCGACCGCCGCGTGCGCCTCGCGTCGCGTTATCAGCGCGGCCATTAGAATATCTAAATACCACCCCCGCGTCCGAGTTACAAACCCTCTTCTTCTTACACGACGAAGCAACGGACGGGATTGTCGGAGAGAAGAATTTCGCAGTAAAAATACGTGCGTAAACGTCAATTCGGCGATATATTTAACGATAAAAAAAAGGATGCTTTCATATAGTATAGAGAATCCCGCTCGTATATGTTTAATTATAATATATCGCGATTAATGTGACTGAAAAATCTGCTCTCTATATTTTTTTCTATTTCGATCGTACACAGCAACATAAAATATGATTTTATAAAAAAAAAATGTAATATATGAAATAAAAGATTATCTGAAAACGTAAGATTTCTTAAAATTTTCCTATTTAATTTAAATGTTTGTTAATTGTACTATCATTTGATAAGACGCTATCTTCTTTAGTATTTCTAGATTTCAAGATTGTCTATCTTAGCAATTAAGTTATCTATACAATTAAGTTATTATCAAAGCACATTACAATTATAATTATTATCAATATTAAATCTTGTGATTAAATATAATCATACAAAAAAAATCATCGTTATAATTATTTTACACGCCCACCTACGTAAGTATTATTATATCTATCATATTATTACGTCTATCAAAATATAAAGCTTCATCTTTTGACAATGATTTTACCGCAGATAAGCGCCGCGCTAGCACGTTTTCGCGACGTTTCGCAGGACTGGCGCGCGTACGCTAAAATCCACACAGGATAGAGGGGTCCGTCGAGATGCTGAAGGGTAGCGGAGGCAAGGGGGGAGGACAAGAGTGGCAAAGGTAATCTCTGTACCGAGCGTGCTGCCTTGGAAGGGTTAAGTTGTAGAACGTCGGGGCTGGCCGCCGAAGATAAGGACCGCTCTCCTCTCGTCGAGCCGCAGAATCCGCAGGACCCTTCAGCCGCGAAGGATCCCCCGGGGGAGGATCCGCGGAGAAGATTTTGGGAAGCGCGGGCGTGCGCGCGCGCGAGGACACGATTTCTCTCTTCCGTCGCGAGACAGACTGATAAAATTACGACGAGACAGGGACGAGAGATTACGAAGGATCCAGCCGATCCAGCAAGCGAGCGAACGGCTGATCCTCGAACGATTAATCCTGCGACGTCGGCACTTGCTGACGTCATTTTTCGAGGATCGATTGCAAGAGGGAAAGCTCTACGTATTGCACTGGAATCGCGATTTGTAATTGTAATTCAATCCTAAATCTTAGAATTGATCTTCATTCAGCAGGGATGAAGATATAAAGGGAGATTTTTGGAAACTAGTTTTGTGGATATCATTGTGAATTATAAGAGAAATTTTTTTGAGATTCTGAATTATAAAGATAAAGATTTTTAATATTAAGAATTAATTGTTATTAAAATAAAGTTTGGAATTGTTTTACCACGCGTGATTTTAATATTAAATATTTTCAAAAAAGTTGGCGCAAAACATTTTCAAATCTTTTTATTTATTAATAAAGATAAATAAAAAATATTTAAAACATTAAACTTACAGAGTTTGTGAATTTATGAAGAAAATTGAACATGGAAAATTAGAAATCGAAAAATGGCTGATATTAGGTCTGTTCTTTTTAGCTGAACTAGTGTAGCCAATTCAGCTAAAAAGAACAGGCCTCATAATTGAGTTGAAAAATTCATTAAGATTAATAAACAAATTGTTTAAATCATCATTTAACCATTCATCTAAAGTGAAAGCTTCGCGGCATCCTGTATTTGATCTCTAAATCTGCGCGAGTCGCAGATATCGTTTTCGCATCCGAGATTTCACAACAACGCGCACACTATTATGACCATTTCGAGCGTGGCCGCCAATTCATCTGTCCGAGACGGGATTTATACCGGGTGTGCCTTAACTTATGATAATCTACGAGCGCGCGAGTCGATATTACGACTCGCTTGGATTCGCATTCAGCACCTCTCGCTTTCTCCCCCCTCCCCCCGTCCTGCCGCTCTATCGGGCGGCATAAATCAGCCCTGCGATCTTAATAAATGCGAGAGAGGACGACGACGACAACGACGACGACGACGGCGACGGGGAGAAGAGGGCTGGAGGTGAGGGCGCGAGAGTGGGACGGGGATGCGAGAGCGGACGGTATGAAACGTCGGGGCGGTTGGTAGGCAGCTAATATCCTCCTGGCCGCTATCCCTAGGCTCATCTCAATAAATTCAATATACTTGTGTAAATCGGAACCCCTTCCACCCCTTCCCGGCGGCCGTCCGCCGCCCCCGCCGTCTCTTTCTCCACCCTCTTTCCGCGGGACGGAGATGAGCTGCGGCCCTCTCGCATCCCCGGCGGCGTCCCTTTTCAACCCCGCCGCCGCCCAACCGCCACCGATAATGTATCGGTTATTGATTACCCGTAATGAGCTGCTCACTTCAATTTTTCCACCCGGTATACTCGACCTGGCGTTGCGAGTGTGTGTATACGTGTACGGACGCGAATGTAAGGACGCTTAATGGCGCGGCGGCGGCGGCGTTTCCTCGCGATTTATGTGGGAATGTCGTCATGGGGGTGGCGGGAGTTATCGGGGGTTGTCGTCATATAGAAATTTCGGCAGAGCGCGTTGAACCGGTGCGGTGCGGCGCGGTGTGGCGCGGCGCCCGTTCGTATAATTATATCAAATAAATGAAAGGTCGGAAGAGAGCGCACAAAAGATGAAAATAATACTTATTTTTATATCAATTATAATTGATTACCCTCGTCAACTTTCTTTCGTGTTAGTCACATTTTTATATCATTTCAATCTTCTAGTTTTCAAGCTTGATTTAAAAAAAAAAAGATTATATATTCCATTATATATATTTCTCACAATTCTCGCATTACTTTATAAAAAAATAGACAAATAAAACAAATAAAAATACATAAATATATTCTTTGAAATTTAGAGGTTTATCTTTCTCTAAAAATTCTTTTATTATTATTAAACACATTAATAATTATTCAATATGTGCAATTATGCAAAGAGCGTATATACATTTTAATGTGATTTAAATCATACGTACCATTAATAAATCATAATTATAATGAAAGACATTTCCGGATGTTTACGGTTTGAAAATCGGGCCGCTGAAAGTTCCAATGAAATGAACTCATTGCACCGTTCGCGACCGTCCGTAGTGCATACATAACGAGTTAGCATTATCGATCTAACTAACGGAGAGCGGCGTGTCCCTCGTCCATCGTTTTCCGGCCCAGCTCGGCCTAGCGAAGTTACCGCCGTCGTTTCGCCCCCTTCGGCACTATTTCGCGCCCCCCGCTAATGGGCCGCCGTCGGGGCGGGGGGTTCTACTTCCTAACTGCCGAGTAACAGGCGTTACTGCCGATGGATGCACCTCGCGGTAGATAGTTGGCCTGTTTCTTTCGCGCGCGCGGCCGCGTCTTTTTACGCTTACTCCATTTAGGACGAAACAAGTTTATGGACACGCTAAGTATAGAAAGTACAACTGAGAGAGGAACGAACTTGGAACAGATACGCGTATAATGATAATTACTACCAAATTAGTAGTTCTATTTATTGCACAAATTAGGTTAATGAACCCATTAGCAATTTATTATTTACCTTTTTATGCTTCCTTATTTTTATATATTATAATAAAAATACATTATTATAATTAAATATATAAAAAATAATTAATGTAATATATTTCTTATTTACTTATTTCAGAAATGATAAAGAAAGAAAATCAACTTTATAAATTTTTATAAAATATACAACATATTATACTTTCTTGTCTACTTTCGAGCATTATTAAAAGAGAATTGAAACTAAATAAATAAAATAGATCACGGTGTGTTTCAGGAGTGAACATATCAGGAAAAAAAATGCTAAAAAAGTGAATTTAGAAAACTGATAATAAAAATTAAAAATATTCTCCGTCATATTCATTTACAGAAATTCATCATCCTTTTTTTATTTAATTAATCTTCTCTCATTTCTTTGTGTAATTATACGTAACGTCCTACTTCGCGAAAATCGTAGTTCGAATCGTTCCCTCGCAAAGGAGAGGGAAAAATACGGAATATTTCCGAATTCTATCTATGTCGGCAACCCCGATAATAGTAGTTAGGGGATGATAATGGCGAGAAGAACGCCTTGCTCCTCTCGCGGCTCGTATATTTCCAGGTAATTTCTTAGTGATCAGGCGGAGAATTTAGCGGCAGGCTCTACACATAGGGTCTCTCCGTCCCTAATATCTGTCCCTATCTCGAGCACGACGAGCTTTTCATCGAGTCGTTAGTTAACGGCCGCGCGAGGCTGCTTCCTCTTAAAGGCCGCCACCCTTCCGAGGAGAGAGAAAGAGAGAGATATCGACGAGTTATCGTCGCGAGTTGTCCTCCGTTGTCGGCCTAATGTCGACGTACGATTGCGCTTAAGCGTTATCCACGATTTTAATCGGTTTATTTAAGACACCTCACGACTTGTAACTCGTAACTCGACTCGGGATTTTCACAACTCGTTTTGCGTTTCCTTCCGACGATCGGCGTCGGATGTTTTACACAAAATGAATCAATCTATATATTTTGTTCAGAATAAACAAAAAAAGATTTAGTGAAAAAGCATGTTAAATTTAATGAAATAAATAAAAATACAATAGAAATACAAATATGATTCAATATTAATTGTAGATAAGACTAAAAATAAAATAAATTTTGTATAAAACATTATGAGAAATTTATGGCTACTAAATTAAAAATTATATCGTATAAATTCAAAAAATGTTCAATTTAGTAATAAGTGATCAAATTTAATTTAACGGCGATAGTTCGAATAAAATTCATTTCAACATTACGTAAATTTAATTTAATTTTCTTTTAAGTATAAGAATATTTTATATTTCGTCTTTTGGAGAATTTATGTTATCTATATTTATTTAAACTCGTTCATTCTTAAGATGAATTCATATTATCAAACTTCTTCGTTCGCATCGAATTCGCAAATAAATTTTATTATCCGCAAAAAATGATTACTTTGTTATTAGCCCGAAAATCGGTCAAGTAGAACGACATACTTTTCCGCGACGGTTACAAATGCAGGTACGAGTGCAGTTTTACAATTTTCCTGCAATTTGGCATAAATTGTGCCGGCAAGACTCTCCTCCCTTGTCGCCATTCCAACAACGAGCTTTTCATCGAGTCGTAAGTTAACGGGCAAGACTCCTTTCGCGCAGACAACCGTGCGGGCCATTCCTTTCCCGAGTTATCGACAACTTATCGCCTCTACTTCGTGTTCTAATGCGAAGATCGTATTTAACGGCCGTCGTCGCTACTGCTTATTACAGTCGAGAATCTCTCTTTCTTTCTCCCTTTCTTTCTTATTGCGATTGTAAGGAAACCTCTTCTCAGCGATCGTCAAGAAGAATTTGCCGGGACACTTTACGTACTCACGTTTATGGCATATTATCCCTTTTCCTTGATATTCTACCTGTGAATTTTTTTTCCTTATTAAAGCATTAACGCAAATGTCCATATGAAAAGAAATTCCGTAAGAAAATTGTACCTGTGTTTTAATTATAAAATCTTGAGAAATATTTTATCGATAGCTATAAACATTTTTTATCTATATAAAAAATACAACAATTTTTCAATATTTTTTTTGCCAATCGTGAAATAGTAATTTTAATCATTTATTGAATTACTAATTTTATTCTTTATGTTTTTTTTTTCATTTTATTTTACTCCATTCTCCCTTCTGTCTATTTTCGTTATATTTTATCAGACGGTTCTCTCTTTGCTTATTTTAATTCGATTGTTTGTTATTAAGAGTGTTGTATTGATTATCAATCGTCGTTCGTGAGTCCCAGAACGAGTTCGAGAACAGGTCGATAGTAAGTTTGACGAAGACGCGGGTTTCTCGTTGACGACGACGATCATGACGACGACACGACGACACACCATCGAGGAAAAGCGCAATCAGGGTGGCAACACGGGGTCTATCTACTGCCGGTTGATCTACAGCCGCGAAGAGGGGTGCTCACTCGGGGGAAGATTTTCACTACGTGCCGGTTGATAAGCCAGCCCCTACTCCGGGAAGCTTGGAAAATATCAAGCCGCGCGAGATACCCGACGCGACGCTAAATGCATTTCCAACAATTTTCGTTACGAAAGTGTCCGACAGCTGTCAAATTACGTGGGATGATCGACGGCCGCGAGCGATCTCGTCCCGCGATTATTAATAAAAACGAGTGCTCATCAGGGACGCGAGCGCTACTCCGGATTTTTTTCTCGTACGTATCTATTCTTTTCCCATCAAATTTTTACGGGGAGTTCATAGAGAAATGAAGCGCGAAATATACTTAGCGCATTATGTCGAAAATTACTTTATATCTGACTTGAAGAACTCGTACTCTCTTCGTGTTGGTGAATTTAAACGATGGAGTTTTATTCGATCGAAAGTTTGATTATTAATAAACAGCGAGAGCTGTCTGATGCGCATAAAAGGCGTGCCGATCGCCTAGTTTAAGCGATAGCAAGGGAAAAATTTTATTATTGACACCATCGGAAATTATTTTTAAAATTATGTCCAAATAACGGACAAGAATGTTACACTCAAATCATACGGTAAATCCTACTTTAATTAGTCTTTTACTCCCTTCAGTCTCTTCGTTTTAATGTAAAATTAAAATAATAAATTAAGGCAGATTTTATTTCGATAAAAACCTGGTTATTAATATAAAAGCGAGAGCTATGTCGTGCATATAAAAAATATGCCAATTGTTGAGTTTAAGCAAGGAAAAAATATTGTTATTGACACCATTGAAAATTATTTTTTAAATATTATTTAAATAATACGTAAAAATTGTCCGCAAGTCATACGCTAAATCCATCTTTAATTAAAAATCGCAACTGCTGATTAAGAAACTCTATCCGATTCTAGCTCTCTTTCTTCTATCTTCCCCCTTTTTTTAACGCACACACAACAGAACACTAAAGGATAAAAAATACGATTATCGACGTCGTCAAAAATACATCTTCCACATAAAAAAGGCCATCGTTTTCTCTTCTTAGACAAAGGCAGCTCCGCGCCGAAATTATGCATCGGCGGGAGAGAATTTTATCCGAATCTATGCTCGATTTGCGCTTCCACGTGCAATTTCCACGGCGGCGAGACGCGAGATTTATCGGTCCGCAGCGCGGGTGTACGATATTAAGGCCGTGCATCCTGTACCCGGTGTCAAAAAATGAGGAGCGACGTGAGAGAGAGAGAGAAGTGCACCGATGCGCGGCGGCGTTTATCTGCGAACTCCGGCTCATCGCTTTCTCCGCCTTCATGCATCGATGTCCCTTATCATCCCGTGTCCCGCATCGTGCATTACGCGAGCGCTCTCTCTCCCCCTTTCCACCTTACTCGCGCTTTCTCTCTCTTCTCTCTCGCTCCCTCTTCCTCTCGCTTGATTGATACGCAAAGTTGACAAAGTACGCGAGGCGGAGGCGCGGCGCGCTTGCCTAACGTCGCGCGGCGTCCCGCGTAGTAAAGGGGTAATGGCCCGGCAACGGTATCTCCGCCGTTGTGTACCTTCGACACGTCGCGTCGGCGTCGGCATCGTCGCTTCCGTATCTTTTTCCGAAGCACCGGCGAATAGATGAATAGATAGCCCGGTATATTTCACGTCCTCGATCTCTCCCCTTTTCTATCCAGCTTGGGGTTCCTCCTCGCGCCCGGGGATCTTGGGGTGTTTCACCGAGTCCGCGGTATCTATCACGCTTAGCGTCCCGGATGTGACCGCTCAAGTTCGTCAATCCTTAGACGCGACGTGTATGCATATCGCTGCGTCTCGCGTTGGGACAGCGAACGAGTCGGTTATTAGCGTCAATCCACCGGGGGACGATTTCGCGACACCCTGTAGCGACAGTCCGGAATCTCGATTATTCGAGTATCTAGATAGACGAGTACAACCTCGACGATCCGCGGCGCGAAGGGGACGAGGGGAGGAGTCGCTTCCGTACTTGATACACTTGATATACCCACCCCCCTGTGCCCGTCCCCGCTTCTCGCCCGTATCTCCGAAAGTTTCTGGGCCTCCACGATGACGAGGTATATTCGTGGGGTTGGTTGCCGCCGGTGCACGACGGTGTGTTGGTGGGGCTTATCGCGAAGCGCACGCGGTCGCCACCGCCAGTCACCAGCCGCGGAATTCCGAGGAATTCGTGGAGGAGGGACGGAGAGAAGGATATGCCGCGGCGCGAGGGGGATGTATATCGTCGTTCGGTGGTGCCAGTTTTCTGATCGCGATGGATTTCTTTCCCGGTGGGAACCGAGCATCGCACCGGCCTCGATAGCGCCGAGCGGGGGGGATGAAATGAATTTTGTCCTCCCTTCCGCTCTCCCTGATGTAACCCCGCGACGACTGTCCCGTCCGTTGCTGCAACGCATTGGGTAATTCGAGCTTCCGGCAAACGTTGATCGTCCTTGTGATAGAATTTTCGCGCAATATTTCCTCCTTATTAAATTCTCGCTTTAACTAACATCAGATTTCTCCATTTGGATAAACGCGGGGAAAAACATATGAATTTTATACGATTCAAGCAGAATTCAAATAACATAAAATTAAATAAAACCGCGTGTAAAAGAATTTTACTGAAATCCTTACATACAAATTTATATACATATATAAAATAAAAAAATTAAATTATATTTATATTTATAATATAAAAAATATAATATAAAAAACAGATAGCTAAAAATAAACGTAATATCGAGATCTTATGATATCTGAGAATAATCTATATCGCTTGGCTTGATTATAAATCGTTATCGATAAAGACGCAAAGATGTCCCAAGAAGCTGATTATCACGGGTGTATTTGTAATCGAACATGTAATCGAATGATTTTCCCAACTCGATGATTCTTACGAAGGACGATCTCGCGGTTCACGGAGATGTTGATTGTGACTAGTTACAACGATGAGGGTTAACATTCGCCGGATAATCTGTACACATCACATAAGCTACGTTGATTGCATATACACCAACAAGACCCCATGAGATTCGTGCATATGGTGTCCCAGAATTTGTTCTCTCCAAAATAATCATGAATTTGTGTTTCGATAGAAGTATCAAGATAAACAATGTCCATGAAATATAAATAATCGAAGATACGCTCGATTTGATCAAGGCTTCCGGGATGCGGGCCGATAAGATACGTTTGTTTTTCAGGCACATGTTTGATCGAAAAAGATCTGATCTTCGACAGATTCTTAACTTAAACGTCGAGTATCGAGACATTTAATTTTTATATTAGATAGAAGAACATATTTAACCGGTTCACTGGTAATGACGTCTATAGACGCGAAAAAAAGTGCCACGACTGGTAATGACGATTATAGACGCAGCATGAATATTTCTTCTAATTTTTAACGGATTTGAATATAACTTGGTACACCCATGCTTTTTGGGTCGCTGATTACAAATCTGAAGTCAGATTTTTAAATTTCAAGACGGCCGATCCAATATGACGGACCAAAAATTAAAAATTTCTTATAAGTTTATTAATTTTTATGCAAATCAGTAT
>VBVR01005289.1:0-12436 GCA_011638315.1 Tetramorium parvispinum | reverse complement strand
GTTGTACCACTGTACTCCTCTCATCAAACTCTACAATATAGGGTACCTCCCCCCTTCCTCCCATGGGGGGGGTTTGCCCGAACCCAACCTATAATTGTATTTTTTATTAAACATCCAGTGTGATCTTCTTTCAAATTTATTTTCTCATATACATTTTTAATTTTAGGATCAATTTCGTTTATATTTGTTTTTTATACGTCTGGACTTCGCTGCAAGAGAACAACAGTGGCAATCTCTTTACGAAATATCATCCTTTGTTTTTCGTTTCCGCACTTGAGCCTGTTGCAAAAGTAAGGCCTCTGTTATACGACGTTGCTCCGGTTAAAGAAGCGCATGTCACGAACGCTGCATGAAATGCAGAAAATGAGATGGCACGAGTTGAGACGAAAGACTGCAGTCGTTTTTATATACCTAGCACGAATTCCCACGTGGATCCTATTATTTTCTAAAGAGAAAGAGAGAGCGAAAGCGAAACATTGATAATAAAATTTAACGCAATTGCAGTAAATTAAAAAGTCATATTTTTGTTGCTTGTCTAGGAATTTGTTTACTTGCGAAATAATTAACACGTCGATATACTTTTCGCGAATAACGGACGTTTGCAGCGTCCCTTAAGCCATAATATCGTCGACGAATGATAATGGCGATTTGCCAACTCAAGTTCGGGAAACTAAGAGGCTGCGGTCTCGTAGCTTATTATGGAGTGTCGAAGGAACGGAGGACCCGAGTGAAAAGTTTTGGCGGTCTCTTGAAGTAGAAAATTATTTACCGGACGCGACGAAAAGGACTTTGTCTTTCAACTTCTATATTCCTCTGTTCATCCTCCTTCTTCCCTTCTCCTACAATCGCTTTAATCCTTCTTATTTTTCCCTCCGAAGATTTTCTTACGAGATTTCACTCTTAAACTAAGAGGCCATGGGACATTGAGATATCCGCGACAAATGATCGAAGGATTTAAAATGTTGTTGAAGATTACGTGCGCCAATAGATTCATACAATCGAAACAAGTCGAACGAGAGTTTCTTTTGGATCATAAATCGACTCGTGGAATTCATGTCTTATATCCGTGATCAGTAACAAGTCATTTATATAAAAACATTTTAATTTTTCTCTTTACGTCAATACTTAATTAATATTACTTAAAAATATTAAAATATATAAAATATACATAACTTATTAATATAGCTTTTATTTTTTTCAGGAAAATACTCACAATTCATAAAAGATTTATTGTTTAAAAAGTTAAAAATATTCATTATGTAGATAAATGGCGATCACGTCGCGAATGACGGATAATGTTTATGATCACATTTTACTCGCGAGATTTTATGAATGACGCTCGTAAACCGCACTTGACGCTGAAAAATTAATATCGACCATGTTCCTTTCATACCTGATGAACGAATTTAATTTTGCGACGTTCTTGAAGATGGACTCGACGCATACTGGCTTTAATCGCTCTGTCAATTTTGTCATATAAAAAATTCAATTTTATTCTGACGTAAGATCTATATTCAACGGCTTCTATTGAAAAACACTTTTTTCCTTTGTTAGATTCCTCTTATTATTGCGATCGGTGAAGATGCATTGATCTAGATTAAGGAGTAATTATGAAAATTCTCAGTCGCGATTCATTGAGCATCTCTTTCATTTGGAGTGTCTGCGATTTATTGAATTACCTTTTAAACGCAAATTCTTGGATTTATTCAAGACTAATATTTTTGGCGGAAGTATGACAATTTATTCCTTATTAAATATAACTAAAATTAATTAGGTCTGTAGAGTTAACACTTCAAAATGTGAATTTTTTAAAAATTGATATGATATTTGATTGTCCATAATTTGCTTACAAATAATCGTTTCTAGTCCACCTTGCAAAAAAATTAAATTAATTTTTCTGCTTTTCGCCAAAGCTTTCAAATTCTTATTTTTTAAATTGCGTTGAAAAACAAGGTACACTTCGTGGATAGACTTCGTGTTTGTCTTGTCTAGCAAGTTCAGAGTCACATTAGTGCGATGTCACGTCTCCGAAAATCTACGGATCAATAGTGCAGGTCGGTGAAATTAATTACCCAAAAGAAGAGGAACAAAAAATTTGTTTTTCAAAAAGTCTTCTACATTTGCGAAGGGAAGTGGCGAGTTTGAAAATTAATCTGTAAATACATGGCTTAGCGCAGCGCCCTTCGAATATAAAAATGCGATTATATCCCTGTAAATTTGCATCTAAAAGACAGGAGAAGATCCTTCAATTGAAAAATTATTTTAATATATTTACATTATCAGGAAATAAGTTTTATCGTTATAGTCTAATAGATTCTCGAGACGATTTTTGACAACCTATAATAAAGCGACAACAAAATTAAAAAAAAAAGAAAAAATCAATTTCCAATGTTGATTTGTTGATGGAGGGGGGAAATTATAATAAATATTGCTGTAATGGATCGAAAATATTACAGGCTCGATATAGATGATATACCGAGATAGAATATACTAAGATTAGAAAAGACTCAATAAAGAACATTTTACAGCAGCACGTTCTTCCATAATATGTACTTGTCGACGATATTCTCGGACATAGTCGACTATCAGAAATAAGGACTCAAGTTGATGTCGCAAGGGAAATTAATCGGCCTCCAAGTATGCTCATGCTGTGAGAAGAGGCACCAATTCATGACTGACGTTATGCGGGTCTGAAAGGGATTGCCTGGAAGTCCGTGCGTGAAATTCAAATCATTGCGCGAACCAAGACGTCATTTGGTTTTGCTAATCCGGACAATACGTATTGGTAATCACGAGAAAAAGAAATTTTTCTTGCGGGATAAAAAATACATTATCGGAATATCGATTGGAAATGCCGATCAAAAGTACATTAAGAAGATTGGATGATCCAAAATTATGCTCTCAAGTACGCTAATACATTTTTTAATGTGCTTGATCTTGTGCTATCCTTCTTCACAATTAAAAAATTTTTAATATTAAATATTATAGCCGCCAAATTTCAAATTAAAATTTTGTCGAAATAATATCAAATTAAAATAAAGATAGTTGGGTTTTATTATTTATATTTCGTAGATAAGAATATTCAGTTTACGAAAGTCTTTAATTGTTTATAATTTAAAATTATATAAATTTCATTATGTGCGATTAAAAATAGAAAAACGTATCATATCAAAAATTAAGAATATTTATGTATAAATTTTTTCCGGGATAGGACAATTCGTGGAAATAATACATCACTCATAGCCTCGTTAAAATAGTTTTTCCTCATTGATATTACACAACGTGACTGCCGCTATGTAGCAAATTAATGTTGCGTGTTTTTCGGCTTCGCAACTTTCGTTGTAATTTAGTGCCACTACATGACTGACAAAGAGTTTCAGAGTTTTTGTCTTTCGGTGGTCAACCTGTTTTATTCAGTTTACTTTCGTCTTTGAACTCCTCCATCCTAATACTTTCGCGAATTAAAAAAGAAAAAAGAGTGACGAAGTGCGCCCTCGAAATATGATTTATTCTTCTCGATCGCTTGTAAAGTTCGGAAAAATTTTTAAGATCTATACCAAAATCTTCAATCTTATTTTTAAACAAAAATCTTTTACTAAAATTGATAGCGGACGTTTAGGACTGAATATAATGACATGTACATTATTTATACATATATTTTCGCTGAGAAAAGACTGTTTAGATAAAAGATATTTGTTTTTTCTTAATTATACTGGGTGTTATATTAATTAATGGCTATTGGCTTATCGATGAGTATTTATTGCAACTTTGCGACTAGGAGAAGATGCGTTACGCTAAGACTCGATCTTTTGTTCTCTGTAATATATTTTGTTTTTGTCACAAAAATTTCGAAGCAAACTTTTTTCTCGCTCGATTATACATGCTGTACCATTTTTAACGTCTATTATATGCCGAAAGAGGATAATAATTGCGACATTATTGGGTTGGTTTTGACGTCCCAATTTTAATATAAAACAACAAAGTTTCATCTCTCGCTAGGGAAAAGTTGAAAAGATTAACGATCTAACTTTTATGAATAATTAAGCGCATCGTTGCACTCTGCACGTACGCGGTTTTAAGCGGAATAAAATAGGTAATTCACTGAAGTCCTATTAAAGTCGAAACTATTCCTGGTTAAAATACATAATTACTAAATATTTGATTATTCCTGATAGCGCGTATAAACCATTATTAAATTGTAATCTATTTCTTACCTATGATGTTCCGTTCGAAATGGATATCAAATTTACTGTAACCTAGTTTCTGGTTTGGTTTCTAGTGGTCGTGCACGAACTGCGCATGCATTTACATTTGTACATTTTTTAACGAGTTTTTCAATCAAGCGCCTTCGGCGCACCGTGAATAGTATTTATCAGACTTGCACTCGGTTTCGCCTTCGTGTTTGCGTATAAAACGAACAGTGTTCGACATTGATTCAAATTCATTTAGTTAGATTTTGTTGTGAAGTAGTTCGATGTCGTGCATGTTTAAATTGATCTTTTAAGTGGATTCTATCCGAAAGGGTCCAAACGAAAGGGTCCAGTTCGTAACAGAATCGTTTACGTATTCTGCAAGCTAGAATATATCAACTTGTCGAAGAAAGTTCGCTTCAACATATTCGTTGATAGAGGAAGGGTTTAATTAAGCCGACTATATTTCAAGGAAGTACCGAATGAGAAAGACGATCGTAGAAAATGATTAATATAGCAAAATTATTGTAAGAGATATCGAATTTTGAAGTTAATCATAATATTAATCATAATTAACTTCAAAATTCAATATCTCTTACAATAATTTTGCTATATTAATCATTTTCTACGATCGTCTTTCTCATTCGGTACTTCCTTGTTTCGGTACTTCCATAACTTGATTTAACTATTGAGAAATAAAAAGAAATTTATTAAACGAAAAATTATAATAATGTAATTTTGTATTTAATCATCTAGAATGAGATACTCTCGTATATTATGAAAATATAATTATAATATATTGTTTTATTAGTTATTTTACATATTCTACATTTTTAAACATTTTTAATAGAATTTCCATTTATGAGAGATGTGTGATAAAAAAACATAATTAGAAAGAGAGAGAGAGAGAGAGAGAATATATTAGATTTTTACATAATCTTATGTATTTTGTTTTCTAAACAAGAGATTCGATTTGAAAGACGCGCAGTAAGGAGACATTACTATTATTATCACATAGACGATATTTCTGACTTTGCAAGAAGCATTTCCTTATCGTATTTTATGCCAAGAACTTTACTTCCCAACGGTTCTTTCCGTCACGTCGGCTTGTATTATATACAATTTAGATTCGCGAAAAAGCTTTGAGCATCCTTCCATTCGATAACACAGCCCGCTTCCTCACGTTCTCCCAGAAGTGTCGTGAAAAATTTATTTATTCACGTATCTTTGCGAACACACGCTGTTAAAGCGAACGTACCGAGTTTGCCGTTAGGAATAATGGCTAACGTAGTCGTACTAGTAACGTAACGCAATAAATGAAAATTCTTTAGCGAAAAATATCAACAATTTGAGACAGTAGAAAAAAAATAATAGGTTGAAATAGAAATAAGAGCCGACTTGATTTTTTTATCTTATTTATTCTTAATTGAGTATTAAGATACTTCTACTTTATCCTCCATAGAAGCTCCATGGATAAATATAAACTTGATATCTTTACTACTTGATAAGTAAGATTACTCCCAACGTTAATCCTTCTTAACTTATAAAGTGTAAGATACTGACAAGCGTTAACTTAATCCCGTACTTTCTATTCTGCTTATTGTATACGTATTAAATCTCGGTAACGGACGAACAAATATACTGTCGTCATTTACCCACGGGATAATATCATTAGGAAGATAATACTCCTATACCAAGAATGTGAAGTTCGCAACGTGTTGTAATGAATTATGCAAAAACGCTCAAGTTCACCTATTTTAAATGCATTTACATGAAAGGATTGAATAAGACATGTATAATTGTACTAACAAGCTTTTGCATAAAAGCTTTGTCTTCCTATTATACGATTTTAATTTTGTTTTGTGCTTTCATCTTAACTGATTGTGCTTTCACTGCTACGCAAAAGCTTTGAATTCGCGTTTGACATTCGCGATACATACAGTACAAATAAAATTAAGACAAGCGGTATAATTTATAGTGTAGGATATTCAATCTTTCATATATCCATCTTTTGATTCAGAATTGTCCTCTCGTAGAAAATATGTCGGATGGATAGAGTTGTTATAACTTTACATTATAATCAAAATTGGATTCTACGAATTTACATACAACGTACAGATACGAATTCTCTATGCCAATAACTCCTTGCACTGTTCGAGGAATAGGTATTTAATTTTACTGTTGCATCGAGTATATAATATATATACACGTACGTAAAGCACTATTGCTATGCAAATTTTGCACGAAGCTAGTTGCATGAACAGTTTTATTAACAGAGGAAACTACGAATGTTTAAATAAATCGCGAGAAAGAGAGAGAGAGAGAGAGAGAGGAAGAATAAAGGGATGCGATAAACTTTCATCGCTTTTCGCCAAAACCGACATATCTATCGAGCCACAAAGACTACATTCCACTTAACGCTCGCAATGCTCATGAGCATTATTGATCCTTGTTTAATATTTGATGAACAACAAGAATGAAATGATTTCACGAGCGTTGCGAGCGTTAAATGAAATTTATTCAAAGTCAGCGTACGAGATCGCGAACGTATAGTTTGAGGATATTCGAACATGTGCATCGCATTGTCGGTTATTCATTTTAAAGTAAAATCTTTGACTTTGAATTCATCAGAGAGCATAATATTTATAGAAAATTTTTATAAAGAAGAAAATCATTACCTTGTGAAAGATAAGAAACATTCGTTACAAGAATTACATTATATCCGACAGAAATATTGGGTCTTTCTGAAAGAAAAATTTCTGAGCAATTCTCTTTTAGGACCTGTGTAAAACGCTGCCTTTACGTAAACGCGCGATAAGGTAAAACTTCAAAAATACGACGGTGCAACGAAGTAAGTAGCATCTGCACGGTTCTTCCATCGAGAACTTCCGGCGTGGAAACTTCAATTTCCCGACTCTCTCTCGGCGGCTTCACATGAAGTACGCAGCGATGATTTATCTGGGGACCGTAAAGTATTCTTCTTTCGTGTGAAAAACATTTTACAGTCTGACGTTAAACAATGTTGGATGAAGTACTATGATATCGAAATATCATAAATAGCTCGTACCTGTTGATATAGCACTACGATATTGTTTCAGATTAAAATAGAAATTGTTACGATCAAATTGCTAGAGTTGTGTTTTTGTTTTGACATTATGTTATTTTTGTTCGATGTCAATGCGTTCTAATTACATTTGCATATGCAAATGCTGTACGGATACAATCAGTTAATATATGTAGATACATTATTATATGGACAGTAAATTTTAACTGTTATATTTAAATAGTTTAATTCTTATTTAAATAAAAATTTAAACGATTGAAAAATTGTACTATGCAAAAAGAATTGTTGAATATTAAATCTAATTTGGCAGCTATAAAAGTATTATAAATGAACAGTAAGATATTCAGCTTGTTTCAAATAGTGTCATTTTAACGATGGATAAAATTTAATAACCGGAATTTTTAATATTAGATGAAAAAAAGATTTGTTTTCGAATCACAGTCGCGATGAGTATTATGCAACACAAAACTCGTTGCTATATTTTACGATAGTTATTATTGTTGACTCGGTTATTTATTCGTAAACTTATAAAAAAACGGTCTTATTATGATTAAAATATTTTGCACGATTTATTCATGTGGTACTAAAATAATAACATATTATACATATTTTTAAATTGAAATTGATATAATAAAATGTCAAATAAAGACAAATTAATTCGCTACGTTTTTGTGTTTTGCTAATTTAAAATTTTTTCTCTTTTATTTAAACACAACATCTGCTAGTATCTAGGCGAGAAATACCGTACTATTTGCTAGATATTCTCTATCGGGAATTACGAATCGGTGCCCCATTCCGCAGGATATCGCGAACGCAATCCCAGCCAGACATTGGAGAATACGAACGAGCCCTCTTTGTTAAATAGGACATTCCTGGCAGCTTCCGAATGCTTCAGCACCTATCTGCCGACAATGATCGCATCTCGTTAACTCGGCTAGTTTCAATCGGATGCCAATAACAAAAAGAGGTGATGGCTAACCGACAAATCCGCATATTTTCTTAGACACTTAGCTGTTATGAACGAATACATAAAATTATTCATAAAAAATATAAAAGTAAAATTAATTTTGGAATCAAATTACTAAGTAGTATTAAATTTTTTATTAAAAAATAAATATTTTTCTATTGATTTATATTACTCTTTTTGAAATTAATAAAATTTAATGTCTCAAAAAAGAATTTTATTACTTGGAACTCTTCTTATCTAGATACCAATTCAGATGCTTCTGTTTATTTGTTATAATGAATGTCTAATTTGTATAATGAAAATTTATTATTCACGGTATGCCCAAATTAACATGATATTAACAATCTTATCGTGTCTGAAGTGCAAAGTTTCTGTTAGCTTCTTCTCTTTAGTCTATTAATGTCAAATTCGCGTAAAACAAGCAAGTAGATATTAAGCTGAGCAAGTAACGTATTAGTTTAATAAACTATCCATAATCGAAGCGTTAATGTTTTACTAACTACTTTATGGAAAAGACAAAGTTAAGCTTCTTTTTTCAAATTTGATTGAAAACGATAAAAACAGAATGAAATTTTCGCGTCGAATTGACGAATGACAAATTTTTCTCGACACTTTTGACAAATCTCGTCTTGCGATTGTGTTTATTACCACGCTGTCCACATAGATATTGCGTCACATGATATTGGATCACCCGTCATTCACATCGATTGCATCGACGATATTTGTTTTTCGACGTGGAAAGATTTCATAGCTTTAATCTTTATTGCAGGATCATTCTGGCGTTTGTTAAAAAAAACTTATTGTTTTTTGCAAGATGATTTTACTCGATCAATCTTTAGAAAATAATGAAATAGATTTATGATATAGATAATATAGATAGAAGATAATGCATGGAAAGTGCGATGGAAGTTTTTTTAATATATTGAAATATAAGTAGAAAGATCAATAAAATTGGAAATAATTGTAAATGCGATTTGTTTCCTCGTTGTCTTAATGATCGAGCACTTCATTTAACTATAGCTTTTAACACGGATCAAATCTATTATCATAAACGCGAATACAATTAAATTTAATGAGTTTTCTTTATTATAAAAATTCTTCGATTATACATATATTTCTAAAAGTAATACAGAAAAAAAATAACAGATTCTTCAAACAGCAGTTTATAAAATAAAAAATCGTAGATTTTACAGAACATATTAACAATAAATAAGTAAAAACATATTCCTAATTATATTATACAGTTGTAGTACTTATGAAAAAATAAGATGGTTTAACTATTCTTCAGTTAGTTTATTAGGGTAAACTAAATATTAGGATTTATGTGAATTTATTCCTTTAATCAATTTTCCTTGACAGCTATAATCAATTGGTTTTATATTCTTTGTCGCTGTACATGTGCACAATATTGCGATTTTCCAAAAATTAGAAGCTCTGTATTCGTTATAAACATTTCAAGAACTTTAATCATTTCTTGTCTAATAAAGAGAAAAGCCACAAAGCCAATACGCAAAATGACAATCTTGAGTGAGGTAATTTCTTCGTCATACATTAACGTTAAGTAAGTAATTAAGTATCTAAAAGTTCTTAATCTAAAATTCGATTTGCCTTTTGATTTCATTTAATCGTCGTTTATTAATTTATTGTCGGCAGAGGTTACTTCGTTGGAATATATTAAATTGAGATTTAATATTCCCTCAGGATGTTTACTCTCGCGTAAAAAGCAGCAACAAGTAAATAGGGGAAAAAATAAATGCTCTATAAACTATTAAAAATTAGACGCATACTATAATGGAAACATACAGGGTGTCCCATTTTAAAGGACCCACTCAAATATCTCAGAAACACTGCGTTAAATGTATGTATTCGTTAATTTAAAATTTTTTAAAAGTTTTTTATTATTTTTAAAATATTTGTGTGAGGTTTCAGGTTATCATCCTTTATAAACGTGATGGATCGAAGATAATTTGTTAAAGCTATATCCTCTTTTTCTAAAGATCGAATTGGCAGGGGTATTATATTATTCACAATTTTTGCTGTCAGACGGTACAGTCTAAGATATAAAAATCGACCCCTGTAAAAGAAAAGGAAATGACAATTCCTTTATAGTGATTTAATATCTCGTACAAAAATAACAAATCAGAAGATTTATCACTATATATTTCTCGCTTTATTCGCAATCGGTTCTGGGCTTCTTATTAATAAAATTTCTTTTCTCTCTCGCCGTTTAATTTTTTATTTCTCATATCGCACGGCCATTGTGTCCCTTCGATCGATCACTTTCTCACCTCGTTTACTTTCTCTGTGAAGAATAAGAAAGAAGGCAAAAGAGAAGAAAATAAAGATAAGAAAGAGAGAAATAAAAGAACGGAGAACGTGGGACTAGTTCAGAAAGATAACGATTGATGAAGTTATTATCGATTTGTTTTATAAATTCTTTATTTGCGAATAACCAGCATTATAAATAATTCCACGGGCTGTTCACAAAGTTTGCAATTGACGAATACATTTGCACGTTCATATGAATACGGGCAAATATATATATGTAGAAAAAACGAAATATTACTTGCATCAATCGCGCTTTCCAATAATTATTCACTTGCGCAAAATCGAATGTCCATATTTTACGAACTTTCCGGTTTCAATTATCGTTTCCCATTATTGTTCTCTTATTCTTTTTGTTTCTTCCTTTATCTTCATATTATATTATTAGATTTAGAGAAGAAAGAAAGATTTGATACAAGTATTTCATTATAACTTAATACTTTATTTATTTATTTATAAATTTTCTTCAAATAAAACTCGTCATTTTATATCACCGATATTACAGAAAATTTTTGATTTTAACCTTTAAATATTTATATGTGAATAATAAAATTTCGTATAAAGTAAGGAATTATTATTATATATGTTTAATGTTTGCTAGCATAAAATTAAGTTTAAAATTGTCGAAGCACTTGTCACTAAAATTTAATGTCATATAAAATATTTTATATGTTTTTTGATTAGCAACCTATATATTTCTCTATTCTACATGTATAAGTTATATTTTATTGGGTATCATTTTTCATTCTATTTTCATTTTCTCTTTCAATCTTTCTCTCTCTCTCTCTCTTACATCAAATTTTACAACATGTCAGAGTGCAAATCAATAAAAATATTTTTTCGGTGTCTCATGGAAATTACTATCTATTTGCATTGCGACTACTGTGAGTTGTAAATTTATTCATAGATCGATAAACCGATATGTAGAAAAGTTTTGCTTCAGACAAATTGACGAAAAAATTAAAAAAAATAGGGATTTATAACTAGAGTCCGGACTTTCGTGCATGATACCGTGTCGCGCGCGAAGAACCGCTGCGTGCAAGTTTCGCTCGAGCACCAGAAGTGACACAGGCGGTGAAAGATTGCAATATTTTTGGCGGAGACTGAATCTCCTGAAAGGATATCACAAATTCTTAACGGAGAGTGAATTTCCTAAGGCATGCAACTGATGGGAAAATCCAGAGACTGAAGGTTTGTTCGCGTTGCTTGCATTTTTAACACTTTTACACTTGTACACTAATTTGTTCGAGTTACCGGAAATGATGTCATAATCTCTGTTTTTATTGCGTGTACTGATACACTTTTGGTAACACTTTTTACACTTGGTCGCGAGGAAGAATTAAAGTGTAAGGCTGAGTAAAAGAGATAAGTTGAAAATGTCACGAAAATTATATAACACTTCTAAGGGCCAATTCCACAAATTCCGATTAACTTGGTAAGAGATCGGTTATCCAATGGAAGAGTTCTTTATATGAAACGAGCTCACGTTAATCGGAATTTGTGGAACTGGCCCTAAATTCTCTGTGACTTAATTTTGCTTATTCTAAAAATTATATTTTATTTTACGTTATTTATATTATTTTACGTTATTTACATTAAATAAATCAAATAATTGTGTTTTATTTAAAAAAATTAAATTTAAAAGTTATTATAAGTCAGTGCTAATATTCTGCTAATATTAAACAAATATTGCAAAGATATAAAAATATCTGAAACTTCGAAACGTCCAATAAAATTATAAACGATTGTTCGTGACAATCGAAAATGCATGATAAAATCATTATGAATATAATTTCTTACAATGAATTCTACATAATTGTTTATTTTTACGTGATGTGTATTTTGTATACGACTTAAATTTAAATTAAGTTGTAATAAAAGAATTATTTC
>VBVR01005288.1:0-12439 GCA_011638315.1 Tetramorium parvispinum | reverse complement strand
GTATTTTATAACTCACGCGTAGAATTAAAAGTGATGTTCTTCGAAATTCCAATGTTTATTAAAGCGAATGAGATAAGGATTGAATGGAAATATTTACACAGAACTAATATAAAAATTCAAATTATGTAATTATATAACTCTAAGTAAAAGTATTATTAATATTAACATAACTATTAATATAATTATTAACGTTGCTTTTTGTTATAGAATGTTTATTTTTCCAATACTTTTGCGAACGTTGCAATTAACGCTTCAATTAAATTTAAATCTATATCAATAATTAACACAGGCAAGGCAAATTCAATAATTAAATTTACCGCGAGAGATTCGAGAATAATGCGAAAAAGAATTAATTAATCTATCGACATTTGGTTTTAATGCGCAACTCTTCTTCTTCTTCTGCTTCTCGCGAAGTAAAAGCTACGAGAACCAGAAAAGTCACTTCCAATTAATGTTGACCGAACGAAGATCTTTCGAACAACGAGATCGATCGTGGCAAAGAGTAGAGCAATTTCACGTTGACCCTACTGCAAAAGATTCCTCTCGCGTGTTAGACGTAAATCTGCATCATTGATTGAGGCTAATTAATCTTGAGCAATTTCCGCGATAAAGACCATCTCTGGTAATAATTTCAAATCGCCGTCATCAGACACGAGCCAACATGATTTTGGCACGATGTTATAATGAAATTCTGTGGTTAGAAAAGGAATTTTCTAGAGACGTTTTAGATTGGTATAATTGGAAACTTTTTACATGCAATACATGAAGAAAGATTGACTTTGAATTATTAACGCGAATGTTATTAAAACGAATACTATGTATAGGAACACGTTTCAAAAATATGTGGTCAAATTTCAAGAGCGAATATTAATATTAATTTTACATTAAATTTAATAACGTTGCATTTATTCTAACAGCATCGTTATTTATAATAATTATAATCGGCCACGTGATTCATTTGCCCGCTCGCGAAGTCACGACGTCAATGTTCGCCAAGCGTTCGATTTCCGGCGTGTATAAGCTCAACGTGTCCTCTTCTGTCGAAGTCATCGTCTGGAATCCGCGACGGCGAATCGATCGGCAGTGTCGCGTATTCGCCTCCGAGTACATTTTGCAATTTCCGGCCGTTAACCTAATTTCTAATTAGTGCCGTGGGTTCCGTTCCGTTTGACACGGCCGATCACGCAATAGCTGCGCCGCTTCCGTCGTACGTTCACGTTCAATTTCGGTGCTCGCGGCCGATCGATCGGTTTTCGGCATATGCCGGAATGATGGTTATCGCGCCAGTTTATAACGCACGGAAATACGTTATCGCCTATCTACATTCGATTGTCTGTAGCGACGGTTCACAATTTACTCCCAACTTATTGAAGAACTTATTGAAACTTGCGATAACGTAAAATATTATCTCTCAATGCTGATTTAAGGCCTTTTAGTTGAATGTTATATATTTCGTTAGCTCGCCAGCAAATGTTTTAAATAAAGCACAGTATTTAACTTTCGTAGTATTTAACACTTATACTCGACGTAATATATGTATAGAAAGCGGCAATATGTGAAATTTTCTCTTATCTGACATTTTCACTGAAGATCTAATCAGACAAAATGGACTTATGTGAAGTGATTTTATGTAAATAAATATTGATAGCAACAACAAATCATGGTCAATGTTGATAAGGAAAAAAATATTTATATCAATTAAATTGATTGATCGAAAAATTATTCTGGCAATATTTTCGGCAATAAAGAAAATGATTTTACTACAATATCGTAACTGATTGTGAATGACACGTGACAGGCAAGAAAAAGTTAAAATGCATTAAAACATTTGTTTGGAAATTATTCTTATTCTATGTCTCTAATAACTCACAATCAATCGTGATTAGTAATGAAATTAAGTATTTTGTAAGTATGTATGAATCTATTGAAGTAATTTCAAATTCTCTATTATTTCGAGAAATTATTCTCCGATTATTTTGAAAAATAAAAACAGTACTTTCAAACAGATTCGAATCTGGACAAAATGAGGTTGAATTTTCTACGAATGTCTCGAAAAACAAGAATATTACTTTAAAGTAATATACATATATTAATATAAATATGAATCTGGAGCGAATATTTTCAAAAATGTTGTATTTCAGTAGAAATTTTACTACTTTTGAATAAAAATATTTGTCTAAAACAACAATTATTTTAATATGTTTCTTGCTAATTACAAATATTAGATTATCAATCGTTGAAATTAAATATAATAAAAATACGATTAAAAAGTATAAAATAAAAGTATAGAGTAAAAAAATAAATGTGTTATCTTTAAATATTACATTCTTTAAACTTCATAAAATTCAAGCACTAAAAAATTTGATTCTTTGATGATAGAAACTATTTACAAGTACATTTCGAATTCTGTAGATATTTATTCTAAATTTCAAAACTAACTAGTCGGAATCGATTATTTTGCAAATATATATATACGAAATATTATCTCTTATAAATCGAATTCTGGAAAATGAAACTTGATTATTGGATTTAACTCACAATCAGAATTTTAAATGAATATTGAACTTGATTCCATCTCTAATCGTATGTTCGCACTGACAGGATAGTCATCCTACGTTTATTATCCTCGCTAATGACTGGCGCGCGAGGCGTGGAAATAGATCGGAAATTCTGCCATTCACATAGTCAAAGCCGTGGAAAGATGACGCCGATAATAGATCGTTTTGGCGGCGAAAGGCCGCCAATTTTAATATACACGATAGGGAAACATCACAGTATCGGTGATCCATTGCCGACAATCTCGGGAAGATGATGTGTGCCGCGGATGCGTAAAGCGTGAAATTGCAGGTAGAATCCGCGTAATGCTTCGCCGGCCGTTACGATCAGCTGTTAACGATCCGTCATGGAGATACCGGTCGGTCGCTATTACGTCACGTTACATTGTGCAATATCGCATAGCATGTCTCCCGGTGCGGGCCTATTATCGAAGTCTCTCTATGCGTCCAATATGTTGAAAGGGGGAACTCCAGCTTTCGTACGCAACCCCATTTGCACATTTGCGGAATGATTTAATTAACGAAACCTAATCGATGAATGATTTCACCAGCGAAAACAACGAATCTGTTTATTTCGATAGACTTTACCTTAAAGACACTCCTCGTTAATGGGAAAGTTTCTCGCTACAATAAATAAATAACTGACAACTTAATTCGTCGCGGAGCGTAATTATCAACTCGAAAAAATTTCCGTCGCGTGCAGAATTATAGAGAACAATTACAATTGTTACGACTATAATTGTAATTACTCGTTCTACTTTCGGAATTCCAGGCCTCCTCATTCGGTATTTAATGCATCTTTCATTGCGAACAGAAATAAGTACGTGAACGTGAGAAAAATGCGAGGTGACATTTCACGTTATTCTTCCTTCAACAATTGTCAGCTATCGTTTCTTCGTATTCGAGAGATCGTGTGACACCTACTTACGTATCATTGTAATAAAGTGGGTCGAAAGCGCAATTACGATTGTCATACTTATATGTTAGTCAGACCAGTTAAATTTGACGATTTCACTTTGACGATTCACATAGAATTAATGAGATCAAATTGGAATATTCTAATGACTATTTCCTAATTTAAAATATTATCCATTTAGCATATATAAAGGTAAAAAGGTCAGTGATAATCATCACAGTTAACTAATTATCTATAAACTAATTATCACTTTCATCATGAAATTTAACACGACTAAAATGTTAATTATCTGCCCAATGCATACTGAGAGAAAAATATAATTACTTTTGACCCCAACTACAATTTTATAATATTTTTAACGATAATTATGGTTAATATAATGATGCATACAGTTAAGTTAATCATATTTCGTGTTAGAAATATTATAAAATTATGGATGGTCATAATACAAGTAACTATATTTTTCTCTCATTGACAGTATAGTTACATTTGATCTCAACCACAATTTTATAATATTTCTAACACGAAATATGATTAACTTAACTATATGCATCATTATGTTAACCATAATTATTGTTTTCTAACAATACTTCTGTATTATAAAATTGTAGTTGAGGCCAAAAGTAACTATATTTTGCTCTCAGTGCAATACTATGAAAAAGATAATATCACTTTATGCGCTAAACGTCGAGAATCCTTTCGTCAGAAAGCTAACAGTCAGTTCACATCTCCTAAAGCATAAAAGTTACGAATGAAATAACGATAGGAGCGATTTTGGAAAGTCTATCCGAATGAAAAGCGTCAAATTTTCGCGCGGCCGGCGCGGCGCAAAGCGCATCTCTCATAATACCTCGTAATCCCGCACGCGCCCGAGTCAATCTTTCAGAGAGTGCATCTTCGGTATCGTCCGGCTCGCGTGGGAGTAACACATCTCTCGGGAGAGCTTTTATCGGTAGACGGCATCGCGGAGCGAGCAGCGGGAAACTGAACGGACGTGAAAAGGCTCGCGGCCGATGTTGCAAACTGACAATATGCCGGCAGGCAGAGAAACAGCTAGAATCCCTGAATACATTATTCAGCCCGAATCCGAATCTCCAATTGATTGTCAAGCCGCTAAAAGCTCGGTAGGTAGTTAATTGGCCTACGTACGATATATTTATGCTACGCTACGCGGAAACAATGACGAACAATTAATTCGACTCGCATTAATCGCATTAATCGGTATCGTAGAAGAAAGGAAGAAAGTCCATCTATTTTAGTCGTTCTCTCCTTCGTTCGCTCGTTTCGAAGCGGTCGACTAATGAGACATCGAAGTGGTCTATTCTCTGTCGCTCGATACAAAGAGAAATTGTAGAGAAAAAAAGAATGACCGGGAACGGAACGGTATCGTCGTGTCTTAAAACGCGACGTCGATATGAAATCGAACGTCGATACGTTGGTTCGTTCGATATATATTTTTATGCGAGAAGCGCAAGTACAAATGAATAATTCGCGGACAACCTTTTATTCACGATCGTTTCTTGTTAATTAAAAAGTCTAGAGATACCTTGACATTTTAATTAAGAAACAATCGACTCGAATCAAAGATCGTTAAAATTGCAGTCGATGATTCTGAAAGGTCATACGTACGCCAATAGGAAAAGGAATTAAGTTGTTTGTAATAACTAAAATTCTGTCCGTAAAATATTAAAAGCCCGATACGGTTTTAGCATTTCAGCATTTTATTTACTCGCTCTCATTGCTTTGAACGTCGTAAGGGTGCATAACGAGTCCAACAAAAGAAACTTTTTCATGCGCGACACGAACGGCGCGAAAAAGTAGCGTGTGTTCGAAATCAACCCTTTTACCTAGCGCCCGTCTATGACCCTTTTAAATCGCAGGTGATTTACATTCCGCGCCGACGGCAAAACTGCGAAGGGCGAGTCGGCGTAAGAGGCTACGATACGATTCTCATTCCGGCGCGTTTCTCGCCATCCAATCTCGGGTTTCCCGGAGTAGAAAGGAAAAGTGACAGAAAAGCGTGATTTTAAAATTTACATGAGAAGAGAAGGCGAGTGAATTTCGCGGGCGACGATTTGTGTGGGAATATCCGATTTTCCGCAGGAAAATGGCAATGTTTCAAACGAAATTATCAACGCACTTGAGGCAACGCATACGATTTGGCGAGGCCGTTCGATATCGCAAATGGAAGAAATTTGACGCTCGATACTCTTTGGCGATCTTGGATGGAATAGTACGGCAAAATTTCTCGGAGCTCGCTTCTCAATTATTCATCATCGGAATCACGTCGGAGCATCCAATCGGGCGTCTTTGATCAAAGATACCGGGGCCCCACGGTTCCGGTCTGTCCTATCGAGCCTGAAGACCGGCGTTTGGAAGCGGTGGGCAGCGGGCAGCATCGCGAGTACACATCGGCATCCCTCGGCACGAACCGAGGCAATCTTCTGATCCTTCGAGGAAACCGGTCGCAAAGAGCCTCGGTACAAACTGAATCCCTCGACCGCGGAATACCCCACGACCCCGCCGTCATTTCGCGTAACAAGCAAAGCGAAATTATTCTTCTGTCTACGTTCTCCGCTTTAACGAGACGTCGAAGGAAAATCGCCGCGTATAATACGTTATCCGGATAGGCCGGATTTTACCCGTCAAAGTTTAATTCGCAACGTTGATTACGTTTCGCGACACGGTGCCGCATCTGTCTATCTGTCCGGATTAGATAATCCTCAATCTGTGTCGCAGTGGAACGTTTCAATTCGTTATATAATTGATAGCACATGACATTAACTCTCATATCGAAAGAATTAAAGTGAAGCTTTAAGAGAGAAAACATTATTTCACATGGATAGAACTAAGAATGCTACTCCTGGCAAAACACGCATACAGAAAAATATTCATTCTACATGACGAAAAAAACCAATTACTTATTTTATTTTGTTTAAGTAATGGTTTTCTTCAGAATAACAAAGAATACTTTCTCAATAATAGTTTGAAATATACTCGTTACAAGTTCCAGAATATGTTTTAAATAAGTGTGATGCTTATGACTTTATGATACACTGCTAAAACGAATGTGTGAATATCATACACTTTTTGCGTGTGATGTGTGTCCCCCGTTTTAAATCTATGAGTGTGTGAATTTAAAAAAATGTACGAATATCACACATTTTTAAAAATTCACACACTTATATGTCTTAAAACGGGGGCCATACATCACATTCGTTTTAACGGTATATATTTGCGGATATATAAATTCACCAAATACTTAGAACAAGTATATTTTACATCCCCTTTAGAATTATCGAATTTCCCCGTTCGATTAATAAATCTTTAATTTAAGAGTCGAAAAGTTAAGTTCCATTACGTCGAGTCCATCTATGCGATTCACGATTTTCATCTCCGCGGGAAAAAAGAGGGTCAAGAAAGGACGAGAGGAATAGGGCTTGCGAACATCGATTTCAAGGAGCAAAGCAGCCTTCGGGAAACTTCGAGCCGAGATACTCCTCTCGACTTTATTCAAATCCATCGATGGACCTGGCGAGAAGTTCTGCCGCCGCTCGCCCTATTCCTGTCCAACTCTCTCAACGAGAAGTGGCGCCTGGCCGAAGTATCCGGATCGCATCGCGCAAAAATCGACGCTCGCGAAGTGTCTGTTGTCTGTTTGTCAGCAGTTTGGAAACACGATGGAGCGCTTTCGCCAGCGAGGCGTTTCGCTCGAAATCTCGAGACAAAGGATCCGCCGGGCAAACATTCGAAATGAGAACAGAACGGCGCGCGAGGGTGAATCGAAAACGATACTTTTTGTGCGTTTCATTTCTATTTTCCAACCTTAATTCTAATCTTTTATTTTCTGATCGCACGTTCATCTCGAAATCTTCGTTTGAGAACCATTGCGGTATCGTGCGCTGTCGGCTATGCATAATATAGCGCGCCGTATGCTTATTCTCATCGTGAATCAAGGATCTACTTACTCTGGAGCAGGATTTCTCCAGCGTTGCGTCCCAGCCCGCGCCATCAGGCATCAACCGCCCGACCTGAAAGCAGAAGGTGCAACGTTATTTCTTGCGTAATGGAGACAATTAAATATACAAGAAATTGAATCTTAAATTAAGTAAGGTGAGAGAAAGCTAGGTACACGATCCAAGCTGAATCTTGGAAGTCTAATATCACTGTCCGACACTGTCCATTTTTGTAACATGAATATGAATAGTCATTTTAATATATTTTTGCCTTCTAAACACAAATCCGTTATCCAAATTTGACTATCACGTCACAATTTTGAAAAAAATTTCAAAGTGGCCAAAAATAACGATTTTAAAGGTATTCGTAACGTTATAGCATAGGTGTCAAATTGTTTTTCAAATTTTGTTTATACCATTCGAAAGTATTAACTTTCAGCTTTAAAATGCATTTTGTTTCGTTTCAATATAATGTTTCATTATTGAGATATTTCGAGTTTTGTGCAACAATCAGACACGCAGCAGCATGTTTTTACAGTGGAGAAGATGCATTAGCGACGCACACCTTTTATATTATTTAAGTATAAAAGCACTTACTCTCCACATAATGCAGTACTAAGGTCTAATAAAATATCTTTTACATTGTAAGGAAGGTAAAGGAAAAAGAACCATTTTCAAATTATTATATTTCAAAAAGGAAAAATTGTATTGAAACGAGACAAAGTGCATTTTAAAGCTAAAAGTTGATACTTTTGAATGGCACTAACAAAATTTGAAAAAAAAATTTAATACTATAATATCAGGAAAACCTTCGAAATTTGACGCTATTTTTCTCAAGATCGTGACGTAATAGCCAAATTTAGACAACAGATTCGTGTTCAGCAGGCAAAAATACATTGAAAATGACTATTCACACTTGTGTCATAAAAAAAATGTCAAATTTTGTCAAACAGTATATTTCTGCATGAATTTTTATAAATTAATTTTTAACTCTAAATACTGATTATTTATCAGTTTTAAAATACAGCTCCTAATTGGAATAGTAAATCTACATTTATAATCAATTTAATTTTTTAATGCTAATAAGCATCATGTATTAAGTTCACTATAAAGAATCTTCAATCTTTCGTTTCAACAAAATATTGTCATGCAACTTGTCACCCCAATGTATCTGCGATAATCGATTTTCTCCATTCATGCAACGGAAATGTAGAAATACATAATTACATAATTACATAATTACATAAATTTCATAAATATATTGTACGTATTTTTAATTATACAAAAACTATCTAGAAAATTCTTATGCAATGACAATACGACATTTTGAGACACTAGCGATAATAAGCTGATAGTTTATCAAGCGTGGCCGATTAAAAGCACAAATCGCTTTCATTAATGGTATGCTGCAATGCCGGACAGCCGTGGCGCACGAGCGTAGCGGTACGAGTAATAAACGCAATACGTAATGGTATCTCCATAATTTGTGCCCAGCGGTAGCGGTAATAATTGTAATTTACAGTTATGAGATTACGAATCGTATATATCACATTATGTAATTCTCGGTATCTCTCTCCGTTAGATACGTACGGTCGAAAAGCTTAAGAATAGTGAAAAAAAAATGAAACAAATTAAAGTTCTCGCTGTCTTCTTCCTCTTTACACGAATAAAAATTATCTTACATTAGAGAGCTATACTACTATAGAACATATTATTTTTATACATCGATCAAAAACGTTTGTTCCTTATTATTTTACTAAAAAATTCTATGCATATTATATAAAAGGTTCAGTTTTCTGCATCAATTATGTTCCTCGGTTGTCTACACAATTCCAGCGGCCAATATTATTATTCCACGCATTATGAATTTACATGATCGAAAGCACAGGTTCAAAGATGCATTAACGGTCCATTAATGCGAGGTATAACGGCATTAGAGTCACTCGCGTCGCGATAACAATCGCGCTGCGTCGCACATCATATCGTAATTGAGGTATTAATATTCGATATTGACCGGGAATTCCTCGCGTCTCACATCGCGGGACACGCGCTCGCAACGCGATGATAAATATTTGCCGCGGCTGCACGAGATAGGAAGACGGATACCTAGGTGCATGAGAGCGCCGTGATGAGGGAAGGAAGCACTCCGTAGAAGCATATAAGTTGGGCGACGGTGTGTACATATAAACTTAACGAACAGTCGGAAATCCTCTGGTCTACCGTCGGAGAAAGGCCGAAAGTTGCTCATCATTCGGGCAACTTACCCCTCGAGAACTCATCGTTACCGCCACCGCCGCGGCCGGTCGTAATTGCGCGGGACTGTTGGCAGTTTAGTTCGCAGGCATGTACAAGGTGTGCGCTTTATTACCGTCATAAATGTCCTTTAATCTACATCGATGTGTTCCAGCGATTCTCTCGCGGCACGTTCTGGACCACGAAACACGGACAGGCATAACTTCGATAACGCGACAGAATTAAGCGTGAAATAGAGGCAAAAACAGAATCATCCTTTTTTCTCCGTTTTCCACTTATCTTTAGTTTCTTCTTCTACTAAAAAAAAAATATAGTTATTTTTGGACCCAAGCACAATTTTATAGTATTTCTAATGATAATTATTGTTAACATAATGATGCATATAATTAAATTAATCATATTGTTGAAAATATTATAAAATTATGGTTGGGTCCAAAAGTAACTATATTTTTCTCTCAATATAATTTTATATGGCTTAATAAAAGAGAAAATGAAGGTCTGTCCAAAATAATTATAACGTATCAAAAATAAAAATAGCAGAATCTAATGATAAAGATATAGAGAAGGAATCACAGATATAGAGAAGGAATCACTTTTCTTATTAAGATTCTGATATAAACACTGAGAGAAAAGTGCGAGCTATTTGCAACCATAATTGCACAGTAAAATAATTATAGTCAAGAATAACATTTTTATGATAGTTATTAATAATATTAGTAATAATAATCATATGCTCATGGTGATGCCAATTGTGGTCTATTACATTATTTTATAGTACAAACTTACTAAATAAAAATCTCGTTTTAGTTAATAACAATCATATTATAAATTGCATAGACTAAATTATGATTATGAGGACTTTAATAAAATGTTAAACCAATCATAATTTATATTGTTTTAATAATTATAAAAATGTGGTTGGGTCCAAAAATAATTATAAATTATAATGATATTATAGCTACTGCAACTATTTTTTTTTCTCTCAGTGAACAATTCAAGATCCTTAGACTGACATATTCACGTTTTAATATCCTGATTAACATAGATCGAATACTCAATCTATGAGTAAGTCTTCTTTTGATTATTTCAAGAAAGAAGTTGCGACGATGATCGGCTTAAATTGTCGGTTTTTTTTAAATGCGACAATCGCTGACAATCCACGATAAAATATCGCGCATGAAGAATCAAATGGCTTCCCATCTTCGTGATCGCCGAGTCGCTCTATCCGTGGCACCTACGACGGTCTGTCTGGGTGGCTCCAGCCGAGGATGACCCCACGGGAGTTTATATTATGTAAGCAACGTAGTTGTAGCGTAACTTCAGCCAGCTCATGCATATCTCAGCGAGAAGTGGGTGCCACTCCAGCCCAAGCCTACGCTTTTCCCCGGTCGAATCCCTTTCGACCATGCTTCCCCGGATCCTCCAGAGCCGCCCTTGCCTTTTAAGGGATGCTGCTTCCCGACGCTAAACACGTCACGCAAATAGTTTTTAGGCTTGTAGTGAAAATTGTACTGATGTGTACATGGGCGGGCGTGATGCAAAATTCAAGAAACGTGATGGAGCGCTAAAGCTAAAATTGCATGTAATATGCAATTTTAGCTTTGGCTTTCATTTTACAATTGCGCGTGTAATTAACGCGCCTTTTTTATATTTTATTTAAAAGTCTTGGCAATACGGTCGCCGCCATTTGGAAAAAAGTTAGAGATGCACAGACGTAATGATGTAACTATAAATATTCGTAGATGTATTAATTTTAAAATAACCCGAGTAAACAACGTGAAAAAATATATTACAAGTACTAATAATAAATTTGATTATTCTGATCTCTGGTTTTAGATCTTTATTACGGAGGCGGTATTTTGCGAATGCGATCAATCAATGAATTTTAATCCAGGTGATTGAAGGGATCGAAGGGATCCTATAAAGCATCTCACACGCTCGGCGGGAATCTGGGTCAGATATTTACAATTTAAATGGTTTCTTTCAAATTCAAAGCATGGGGATTATCGAGTTGATCGACCCTTTGAACTCTCACCAATATCTGAAATTTTTCGCTACGCTATGCTGGCTGCCTGGATAATGCAGTCCTTTCATAAGTAATGTATACACACTATATCTTGAATACAAACATTACTTGTACATTAATACTAAATTGTTAAACTATTTTCATAATATTTTAAAAAGTTTTTAAGCTACAGTTGTATAATGATGTCAACTCGGAATCCTTTTGAGAATCGGATTTTAAAGTTACGGCATAAAATTACGGACAACGCTCTGTGTGTATCCTCAGATAAAATTACCTATTTATCATGTGGTCGATAGAAGAGCAATATCAACGGCTATTTTTCTCCACTTTTTCAACGTTCGATGACTAGAACGAAACTTTCCTGCATGTATCTCCCTTTTATCGGAATCCATCGAATACATCGCAACTTTTAAACCGGTAAAGTGCCCGCGGATGTCAAGAGACTTGGACCAAAAACACGTATACAAGCAAGGGTGTATTTCCAGAGCAACAAACACGTACGTGATGCGCACAAATTCACGAATGCGGCCGTCGACACAATGCGACAGCGGGATTGGCTAGTTATGAACATTTTTTGCTAACGCAAGCACAGCGAATCCGGCTATGGACCCGCAACTTCAGCAGTATTGCGAGTCTTGCACTTCGAAACGCGTATATAGGGGCGCGTCCTCTCGTCCCCTTTTTGCTCACCGCTTCCAACGACGCCATCATCCCGCCCCCGACCAGTTATGCA
>VBVR01005287.1:0-12446 GCA_011638315.1 Tetramorium parvispinum | reverse complement strand
GGAAAAAAGTTATGCAATTATTAAATAAAAAGTCGGTAAATTTTCCATTATTCATAAATCAAAAAAATTTGCAATTAAAAAAAATATATTTGACACCATATTTTATCTCGTCAGAAACTACCGATATGCAAAATTTGATTCATTTCTGAGAGGTGACGGATCCGGTTCACGCGGAATGGCCCATATGTATATTAAATTTATCGAAAGATAATCAAAGATGTAAGACATATCGAAGATGTAAGATAGATATTTATTATATCGAAAGATTTATTGTCTCGTGCATCAAATATAAATGGTATATACATATATTTAAATCTCGGCATTTAAATATTTGAAACGCGTTATATTCCAATTTAATTATTAAAGAAACAATTATCACCGTGATAATCGGAATAACAGTTATTTATATTTTATATACGATATTATTTTGATTGCACGCATAATTAAATCGTGCAAAATATTCTTTGATAAATTGCAGCGAATCTTTTTTGATAAATAACCAATGGTTCGATATATTCACCAAGTTGTAAATCATAGAAATTAATTAATCACGCGTCTTGATAATTCATGGGGAATAATCGTGTTGTGAAAGCAACATATGATTGTAGTCTACTGCTTTGGAAATCTAACGATGATATTGTTATTTGAACCCTAATTCGATAAATATACTATGCAATTTAATAATCGATATTACTCAATTGAAACAAAGACGCAATAACGTACATATACATGTATAAAGCGTTTTATTTTTCGCGCATTTTCTTATGACAAATTCTTTAATCAATATTTGTCGAAAACGTCGAAGGAGATCGTCATTTATCGCTAAACTTTCCAATCTTTAGCATCTTATATATCTCTATAATTAAGTTGCAAATTGAAATTCTATTAAAGTAAATTCTATCTGAGAAATTAGTTGAAGAATTAACGTCTTGAAACTTAAGGAAGGAAATGTTTGTAGAAATACCTCCTGCTTCAATCGCTTGTAACTCGAAAATTGTGTATCGCCTCGATATTTTCGCCGAGGAAAAATCGTCTTCAAGTCAACTGAAGAATTTGTCGTTAATATATAAGGCGGGAGAGAAGCCGAATATTCTCTACGTATCGCATATATTTAAATCCAATTGTTTCCCTTGCTGCAGGCTTGAATCGGCAACGAGGTCCTTGAAGATAAACGCTCCTCAGCGGGTGGTGATCGAGTCCTGGGCGAACGAGATTTCGGCCTCCTGCCTGACGGATTTAAGACTGCAGAGCGTTCACGGAACGATCCGGCTTGACGCCAAGTCCGTCTACGTAAAGGGCTTGAAAACGGCGATTCCGGTGCAAGGGCACTCGTCCAGGGAGCAGCAGCAGCAACAGCAGCAGCAGCACTCCGGCAGATCTTCCTCTCATCAGGGCCAGAAGGAAACTACCATCTATCAACTGTGTGCCTGTGCGAGCGGCAAGCTCTTCCTCGCCAGGCCGGACGGCAGTTGTCAGGCCGACAAATCAATTTGCTAATACGATTACGCGATGGTGTATTGCGAAAGCGCAGATTCATTAGGAATCAACGGCGAACTATGTGACTCAGTGGTCTTAGCAACGGAGAAAGAAAAGAGAGAGAGAGAGAGAGAGAGAGAGAGAGAGTGGAAAATGCGCTGCGATCGGCCGTCAGCGCGATCGGGGACGAGGCCTTCCTTGGAACACTGCAAATGATATCAAACGAACTTATCGCGCCAAACGGGCGAAGAAGTCCCCGAAGTGCAACGTGTCAGCGGCGAGAGAGAGTTAGAGAACTCGGTAAATACGAAATAGTTGAAGCTAATTAATTATTCCCAGCACGCGCGCTATTTTTCAATGAACGCGGCGTATGCACGATACGCCTTCAAGTGCCGGGCGCCCTTCGAGAATCTCTGGTTTACCTAGGGCCTAATCTGACGAGCGGCGTCGCGCCCCCTCTCCCCAAAGTGCATACATGTCAATTAAATGGAATTGCATCGAGCGCTTTTCCTTTTTTTTCCCCCCTCCCTTCTCTCTTCCAGCCCCATATTTTACAGTTTCAACGTCAGTCACGTTTAATTGAGTCGTCGCACAAGGGCACAATCGGGCGTTGCTGCGGCTTCAATCCCGCGCTTAAGGCACACGTCAATCTTCCGTAGTCACGGCGTTTCACGCGCGAGCCAATCTTCGTCCCGTGGAAATATCCGACCGATCCGACGGCGACGGTGACGGCAGCGGCGAGACGCGCGAATAAACGCGCGTCGGGCGTTTCCCTCGCAGCGGGAAACGCACCCGTCGCGCAGGACACAAAGGGAATTCTCGCGGGGACTTGACCGGAAAAATTCTCTCGAATTCGCGGGTATTCGAGGAATTCTCTCTGAGGAATATTCTTCCAAGCGGCGTTCACCAGGGGGAGGATCCTCCCTTTAACTTTTCTCGCGCCAGCGCCATCGGTCAATGCGACGCGCGAGAGGGTAAGCGCGAGATTCTCGCCCGAAAGCCGACGTCTTATATCGTAAAAGACGTCTCGTGACGCGACGTTTCCTCGCCGTTTCGCTCGCTCGGCTCGAACTTGTATATTTTCCCCCGGCGGGGGCGGCATTCGTCGGGGGCCTTCGAGATCTCTATTGAGGATCCGAAGGAAATCGGATACCGTGATACCACGAATAAAACGTATATAATTATGTGTACGTAGCACTGTCGCCGATGTTACTCCGTGATGTACGAGGCTCGGACCGAATTCTCATCACGCGTTCATCGTTAGAAGCGAGGTCCTTAATCTTAAGTTCAGCGTGATGCAAAGTCCCGAAAAAAATGTGCCGAATTTTGAAAAATTTTACACTGAAAGAAAAATATAGTTATTTTGGACCCAATCACAATTTTATTTCTAATGATAATTACAGTTAACATAAGTGCTGGTCTACAACTTTGCTTTAAGAAAATATTTCAGCTCGAAGCCATAAACTGTAACCAATCACAAATTATTATCCTCACACTCGACTGTGATTGGTCACAGCTTCGAGTTAAAATATTTTCTTAAAGCGAAGTTGTAGACCAGCATTAATGCTGCATAATTGTTAATCATATTTCTTGTTAGAAATATTATAAAATTATGGTTGTGTCCAAAGGAAACTGTATTTTTCTCTCAGTGTAAGTTGTATTGCTGAAATTTGAGAAATGCGATGTTCCAAAAGATTATATATAATTTTCCGAATATTGTCACGTTCCTCAAATATCGAAACTTTGCATATCCACCTTCGTTGCGATAGATTTGAGAAAAAGAGAGAAATTAAGTGGCTGCATGCTGGATGCGACGTTAATCGCCGCGAAACGAATTAAACGTGACGCTGAAGACGACAGATGAAGACGGGAATTCGGGACGCTTTGTATCGCCGGGACGAAACGCGCTTATCGTTAGACAGCGCCCGATAAAATCGTATCGACGTAAATTCCTCGAAATCATCCCTTTTTTTCGTTCCTGTCCCTTGGTAGCACCTCCTTGCGCGTTCGATACTTTATATCCTGTGTATCGGGTTGTACGCGTAACCACTTGTAGGCAAATCGTTCGTAGCTCTCCATAAGCCCCGCGCTCTCGCACGGTGCTGATGGCGCGAGGCAACCCCTTCCTGGGAGACTACTCCTCGCGAATCGCTTATTTCTAACGCGGTGTCTGTTTAACCCGTGCTCCGATACAAAGTAGAAGCGTTGTTGTAAGTAGGGCGACGACTGCATCGGGCTGCGCGTGCCGCCGGAAATGGCGAGAGAAAGAGAGAAAAAGTGTGTATATGTATGTACGTGCGTGTGTGCGTGTGTGAGTGAGTGTGTGTGCGTGTGTATACGTAAGAACATGAGAGATTGTGACGGTAGTTTGACGCAACCGGATCGGATCGCGATCCAGCTTGTACGCTGTACATCGGCCATGTCCATTTATTTATGTATGTGGCAATAAAGTCGTTATTGTTACTATTATTATTAATTGTCGTAGCCTATTATTGAACGTTATTAATATTGTTACCACGTTATTTTATTTAATTACATCGGACGAAATTATCACTGTTCCGTAGAAATTTCAAGATCCTTTCTATTCTACATCCATCTTCTCGACGTATATTTGAGCGTATATTGAACGTATATTTCGTCCAATGTTGTTGGTCCATTAGCCCTACCATTCTTTCTTTATTCAGCTGGATGCAACTACCTTCTCTCTAAGGGCGTAGCTTTCAACATTACAGGTAGGTTTGTTATTTCCATAACATAAAACACCCACAAATGACCAAATGATATATGCATATGCATCTGAATTCAATACGCGTTCTGCAGTTTCCACCAATTATAACTCATGTAACTAACAACTGCCGCAAGGGCTTTGTTTCGTCCGACAATAGCGGGAACTTTCGTAACAAAATTACAATTAAAAATTTAACATCGGCTTCAATTCAAAAATACAAACGGCCCGTCCGATCACGCCTGTTTGTTTGTGAAAACACGCGGGCGTTGAAATTTTCAAAGCCGCGGCTCTGAAATTCATCCATCTCCCCTCCCCCTCGCTATTAAAACGCGGTTGTTCCTGGCTCGACAGCGGCAGCAACGGCGGTGCGAAAGGAAAATAGAAATTTAAATTAGAGAATAATCTCAAGACTAGTTCGAACAGCCCGCTGCATAATATACTATATGTCAAGTGGGCTGACAGGTAACAGAGGCAATCTCATCTAGTACCCCCTTAAACAGCTCTGACGGCAAGGTAATTTTCTTGGAATTCGGGATTAAAATTGCATCCAGCGGCGACGGAGAGGTGGATAAAGCGCATAGCCAAGTAGAGAGAGGTATCCCGGAAGGGGGGGAGGTTGAAGCGATTTAACATAGGGGAGGTTGCCGCGGGCCAATGAGCTCGTGTAAATTAGCAGCGACAGTCGGAAAAAATACCATCGATATACCGCGTTGATTTTCTCAAGACGTGCAAAGAAGAAGTAAAATAAAATTGGATTGAACGTGATGGAGTAATTGAGACAAACGTAATTATCTTTGAAAAATTATAATGCTATTTACGGACGTCTTTTCGTGATCCCTCATTGAATTATTTCGCATTTTTTCGAATTATGGTGGAAATTTCCATGGCAAAATTGAATTTGATCAACTGTGCATAAAAGTCAGTTTTAAATCAAATGAAAATTATATATATATATCTGTATGTCAATAAATCGAAAATTGTGGCGACTTGAGGAAAATATATTGTAGATTACTTCGAGAGAGAAAAATATACAATCATTCAAGGATATCCAAGTAGATCCACCGTTACCGTCCAGACGAGAGTTCTTGTTCATTCATTATACAGAAGGTACCAGGGCGAAGTACTTATCTAAGTGACTGCTACCGCTGGTACTCGTAGCGGGTACGTACTCGAGGAGCTTGAACGCGCACGACTGCGCGATATATGTAGGTACACGCCTACCGCGCGGGAACGGTGGTGTTGGTGGCGGTGATCCTAAATGCAGGATGGTTTCTGTGAACCGTGAAATTGTTGTGCGGGGCATGAGGCGCGTCCGATAAAGCTTTAAATACGAATTAGCACACGCGGCGTGCAGGCACCGACCACCAGGCACACATACATATGTAAACGCGATCGCATCTCTTGTCGGATGCAACAATCTGCGGCACTTTAGTGACGCTACATAACGCGGCTCTCGTAATATTCGTGCCGCGTGATATTTTTCTCTCTCTCTCGGACGATATCGTGCCGAAGACCCGACTTGCGAAACAACTAGCATTGTCGCAAACTTGTCAATATATTGGCGAACGTCGCGGTAAGACATCGGGGCGACGGGTATCGTGTTATGTGCCGATGGTTCTGCGAAGATGCTCGCACGCGTGGAGATCGATCGATCGTGATCCATCAATTTCCATTATGCCGAGTCTGGGGTTATTATGTCGCGTCTCAATAGTACAGATCCGTGTCGGGTCAAATGTAATAAACTCGCGAGTGCGATCTCGAAGGAGGAGGTACGTAACGCCGGCGGCCGTAAATCTAATGATTTATACTGGCGGGAGGAAGACAAACGAATGGATCCAGCTCGCGCGGATACGGACTTACGGTACGACTTGAAGTAAACATTCATGAATCTTCACGGGAATAACTCCGATGGCGTCTGCTTCGACAAGTCCAATCTCCGTGAGCGCGGCGTTAATCCCTTTGCAAGACGCTCGATCGAGCCTCGCGCAAATTATGCTTCTCTCCGCCAATTAAGTTTGCCTTTCTCTTTTCATCTTTAAATCCGCCTTCATCCCGTTACGCCTTCATTTTTACGTTGCCTTTGAGCGAATGATTATTAAAGAATACACAATCGATTGTAAATTAGTCAATTCATAGTTGGAATTTATTAATAATAATTTTATGAATATAAATATATATGTATTCATTCAGCAAGTGATAATTAAAGTAATAATAAAAGTAATTGGTACATTACGATAGAAATATATTTTACATTATGCTTTTTACATTATGATTTAAGTGTAGTTAGTTTATTATTATCTTTTCAATTTAAATTACAAAATAACATAATTAAATGATTCAATGAATAATATATTTATGACTTATTAATAATATTTCACGTATTTTGTGCTTAACATACTTCACGAAATAAACAAAAGCCTCATTATATTATATTATACTGTTTATGCATGTAATCATAATTAATTAATTTTTTTATTTTAATAATTTAATAAAATTATAAAAATAATTCTCTCGAGGTAAAAAATTATAAGGGTAAACGAACCAGTGAATGGCCGAATTGTTGAATTTGAAGAATTTAACATGAATTATTAAAAAATATTTGTTTATTGCACAAAATCAGATTTCTATCATGTTTAGGATTAATTGAGATTCAGTATTTATATAAATTATTTTGTCTTATCAAAATTATTTATAAATCAATTATAAAATCTATTATACGCAATAATCCAATAAATGATCGTACCTATTCAATCCACCAAGCAACAGCCAGTAAATTAAGGTTTGTGTATTATTTTTACTTAAAAATTATAAACTTGAAAAATGTTAATAAACCCTATGTAGAAACATTTAATAACTTTTAAGTTTATAATCTACATTTCATTTTACTATGGTCATTTATTGGTACGCGGTCAATTACTGGTCCGTTTATCCCTACATGAAACAATAATGACAAATTAATTCGAAGATATAATGAGTTCTATTATAAGAGATGAAGATCGATTTTCAGAACAAAATTAATCTTGTAATTAATCAATATTTCACAAATTTATCATTCGAGGTAAGTTATCTCACACATATTAAAAACGCGCTGAAATCTTGATTTTCAAACAGCCTTAGAATCATCTCGCTATTTTATCATACGAATATATTAGAGATTATATTAACCCATATTTAGATTCAAATGTCTCTAACAGAAATCTCTGAACAAAATTAATTTTATTTTTGGAATTAATCAATAATATCTCATAGATTAATAATTCAAAATAGCTAATCTTCATTTTAGTTAAAAGCACTGGAGTCTTAGATTTACTTTTAAATAGGATCTAATTTAAAATAATAATATTGAACTTTGTTTTAATTTGAATGTCAAAATTAACTCATTCATAATATTTTTTACATCTCGAGAGAAGTTAATTGATATGATTTTAATAAATTAAGAAAGTGGCTGACCACATTTTTCGTGACTGATTTAATTTAAAATTAAAATCACATATACACATACAATATATGTATACATAATATTTCTATTCTTCTGATTTTATAATTTAGAGTTAACGCATAATCAGTCCGTCGAAATCTATTTCAAATGTGCGACACTCACGAAATTTTATATTATAAAACGATAAGTATTTTGGCGAATTGGTCGGGACTGGCACGTGGCCTTGGTATTGTTTTCCTCCGTTGTTTTTTTATCGCTTCATTATACATATACGGGAGATCTATGCGCACATCAAAGTTTAATCGAACGGCAGATTGTAACCGTTTTCTCGAGATACGATTATTCTTTGTAAATAATAAACAGTTACCACCCCTTGCGCAATTAACTAGCTCTTACGATTAATGACTTGTACGATTATCGAGGAGGTAAATGCATGTTCAAGCGGAACACATTTCACTAGCTATACATTCGTAGAGATCGAAGCAATACGCAACGAGAATGTCGAGTTTCAATTACATGCATATTTTTACGGTCTCTTGAATTTTAATCAAATCAATCGTTAAATCGCAATAGAAGTAGTAAAGTCTCCCGTACGTCGGAACTGTCGTATCGCGCGATTGTAATTAACTGTGTTTTCGCGAGTGAGTGTTTGTGTGAGTGCGACAGAAGAATCTCAAAGGAACAGAAGGCGACCTAGAAAGCATCAAACGACGGCGGAGAGCAGTGATCAAGTGAGTATTTTATTACTTATTATTTTATTGCTGGCTTAAAAGTTTCAATTCGTCAATCATGTAATGATACACGTTATGATACAGATCGTAATTCTTTTTATATTAATGCGCAAAAATTCGATAATGGAAAAATTACTCCTTTTATTGTTCTTCTCGCGAAATTTTCGTTGTTCTTCGCACAAATTCTGTATCAATTGCATCTTTATCGGTGATAATGCGTACACACAGTAAAACAATAAAGCAAACAATACAAACATATTTCGGAGTGGATTTTTATGATGCGAGAGAAAGGAAATTCATTCATTTGGCAATTTTGATCGAAAAAAACTTTCCAGAAACACAAATACGCTTCGCGTTCTATAGGATTTTAGAAACTTTTTCATTTGCATTTACGCGCGAAATTTATACGCGCTAATTTGCATTTACGTGTTAATTTTCATTTTTACACAATCGCCTTTAGGAAAATTTCATGTAGATTTAGTAGTCACAAATCTTGTGCAGTAAAAATCTTAAAGTTGATTCTATGACAATATTTCTTCCAAATAAATTGCGATTAGTTATAATGCTAACGTGACATAATTATATTACTATGTTACGTATATTGGGTATATTAGGAAGACGAAACTATTATTTCCTATTATTTATCACACATAGCGTTATTAATATCTTTACATAGCCAATAATAAGGCCTAGAGCTCAGTTAATATTCGCGGCCGACGTCGCGCCGGAACGTCTGACGTGCCGTTCGCACCCACCTCGTCGTGTGTGGAAGAGGTGTGCGGAAAGTGGCAGGGAGGCGTACACACGGCAGGGGGGCTAGACGAGGGATGCCGTAATGGCGGCTAAATTCCTGCAACGGCCGGATGCAATTTAATGCCAGTCGTCGTGGCACTATCATCGCCTCGCTGATGCAATATCTTTCGAGTTTCCGGCGTCTAGTTAGTGCGGAACGAGCTGTTGATAAATCTCTCCCACCTTCAACGCCGCTCCTCCCGCCCCTACCCACTTGCACCCCTCATCCGACTATCCGTCCTCGCCCCCGCCGCGCGCGGTATGTGGAGGCCATTTCTCCGGGGCGGAATTACATCCCCCAAATTGTAATTTTGTCGGGCACCGCTTTCCAGCGGCACTCGCATTATTTCTCTCTACCGCTTAGAGCTCGTGCTCTACCTGCTCCCGTAGGTACTAGGCAGGAGTTCCTCGTTCCCCTTCTAGTCTCGAGTAGGGGCTAACTTGCCGACGTCATCTTGAATGAGCGTCGTATTCCTCACATGGCAGGTATCTACGAGCGAGCATCGATTGCCGGTTCAGCGGAATCTATCAGTTTATTGAAATGTGACTTCCGGCAAAATTAGATGTGAATTTTACGCGTCCTTCGATCGCTTTAACAAAGACTGTAGAAAATTTCAGCGGATATTTACTCAATACTGAGAGAGAGTTGCTGATAAAAATAAAAATACGAACGTATCGTGTGAATCGACTGTAACGTCGCGATAGCATCGAATTGAGAGAGATATCGCGAAACGAATTGAAGTGCGAGCGGAAATGAAATTCCGAGATATTTTTCCACGCCACAATTTTGCTTAAACCAGGAAAATCGCCGGGCACATCTGTCGAAAAAAATTTTTCATGAATATAGGCGCAACGGTGTTTCATTACGGCGCGGTGAAAAAAACTTAAAGGGAGATGAATCGTAGCGATGACAATTATCCTCTATAAATACGACGGATTTCAAGAAGGAGGATGAAAAGCGAGACGCACGTCGCGGTAAAGACACGAAACTTTAGAAGGGTCGCAAAATTAAACTGATCTTTAAGCATCAGCGACAAGCGGAACTTTAACGACGTCGTTATGAAATTAATTATTAAAACCGCTCGATAATCGTCGTCGAGTGTAGAAAGTAGCCTTTATCCCTTTTCAGCCGAACTACCTTCAGAGGTTGCAGGACAAATTGCATCGAATTATCTTGAGAGTGCCACCCATACCGCGCCATAGCTCGCTATGCGCCATGTAATTAACATTAAACGAGCCGGCGAGGCTGAGGCTTTCACTTCTGAATTGCCGCTCCCCTCTGTTTATGTGCCTCTTTCAAAATAGAGAACTTTACGAAAAATAAAACAATAGAATAAATAATTAAAAACGCCCCGTGCTTTTGTCCGATTTTTCGACATGGTCTCTTTAAAAAAAAAAACGTATTATAAACAGAAGAAAAATGGGATTACACGATAAATTGAATAAAATGAAAAATAAAGATGAAAGCTGTCATTTTTATCGGCACGTACATTTGCATTCCTAAAATTTTGATTAATATCAGTGATGAGATTTATAAAAGAAAATATTAAATTTTTTTATTAATTTAGAATCAATTCTCTCTATTTAAAGTAGTGTTAGTATTATTTTTTAAACAGTACTTTCAATAGTGTATAATATCAATGTGTAATGTAGGTTTTACAATGCAACTTTATCATATGCAAAATTATTAATCTGGGCTCATCGATTGCACTGAATTAACAAGATGTATTTGCTCCACATCGGCACTACGTAATAGTACTTTATACGTTCTTATTAATTTAATCCAGAATTAGATCCGTTTATGTGTTCGTCGAAATTTACGAAGACGATATCGCGAACATTCGAAATCCAACAAGAGGAGCACTATCCCTGATTAAAGAACCACCTTCATTAATAAGATCGTAAAGCGGTGCGCTGCTTTCGGCATTTCCGAGTGATAACGGAAAGACGATACTCGCTCTCCATGCGCGAAATAATGCGTATAAGCATTGAAGAAACGAATTTACGACGACTCTTGGTTGCCTGTATCGACGTTTGTATCGAAGCTAGATGCGCCTGCACGAACTAGGCGTGCTTTAGCCAAGGTTTTATCGGCGAAGAAGATAGAAGATCCGTACGTTCGGCGTCTTTGCCGGCATGGTTTCAAGCTCGCCGGATAATTAACTAAATTAATTAGGATGGGAGGGGAGAAGGCAAGAGCGGATATTTCGCAGGTTGACGGCGAACGAAGACGCGGCCGGACGGGATAGAAGAAGAGGCGAGTCGCGCCTTCGGTGATAAGTTCACTGATAAAGTCTAAACTTCGTGCGAAGCGTGTGCCTTGGCACTATCAATCATGCCTTCTTGCTCCCTCACGAACACCGCTATCTAACATTTGTATACGATCCGCGGCACGAAAGAACTCGGGAGCCTCCATCGACATATAGATAAAAAGATTTTCTTCGCGATATCAAAAACTTAATTGCTTATTTCAATTTTAATTGCATTATTTACTTATTTAATGTTCTTATTTAAATCTCTAAACTTTCTAATGTTGCAATCTATTCTGTATTGCGACTTGTAAATTACATGTGCCAAACACGTAGGCATCATTGCTTGTCGGTCATACCTGTGACAGAAGGACGAAAATTAATTATACAACATCGGCGTGTTGCAGCGGCGTTCGCAATCGACTGTCACGGCGGTACTTCTGCAGATTGAAAAATTTTTATACCCGAATCGTATGGTCGCTGACATCCGGATAATTCCCACATCCGCCGTGTCAAACCGGGTCGTTAACTTTCCGTCGGAAGATCCGGAGGAACGAAAGCCGACGCGAAAGGGAGCATCAACGACAAATTTGTGGACATTAATACCGTTATTAGCACTGTCGTTAGACAAGGAAACAAGTAAAAAGAGAGAGGGTGTAACTGTAAAGGAGAGAAAAGTAGGGGGAAAAATCGCTGTACAGAAGAAAGAGAAGGACAGTGATGGAGAAGCTGAAATCGAGCTCGATCTAGCACAATCAATCAAACTAAAGCAAATCGTAGGAAGAACAGGAGAAAGGGGTGGCGTCCGAAAAGAGAGGAATCACCTTGGAAAAGAAGGAGGAGGGGGAATAGATCGCGTCAGCCGGGGAACGTGAAGAAAAAGAAAGAGGGAGCGAGACGGCACAGCGCGACGAAGCGGCAGAGACATCACAAATCAAAGACGCGGTGACAGTTAATTCATAACTCGCAATCCCCATGACCGTCCCCGCTGTGCCCTGCCACACGTCGTTCCAACCCACCCTTGATCCCCC
>VBVR01005286.1:0-12448 GCA_011638315.1 Tetramorium parvispinum | reverse complement strand
GATATAAGCAAATAACATATTTGTTTACAGCAACTGAACAATTTTCTTGGGTATATATCAACAAAACTTTTAGTTCATAATACAAAATATTTTTCTCAATGTAGTTGTTACCTATAGTTAGACCATAGTTGTGGATTACTTGAATGGAAAAGAATTAGGATTAAATCTAATTTTATTTAGCTACTAATAATCTAAATAATAGCTGTGTTAAGTGTGTGCGTGTGTTTTTTAAAGTGACGTATGCGGCTTCTCTTAAGCGTGTCTTGATTTTGAGATTTTGCAGTTTAAATTGAATATGAGGCGGAAAATATGCTCAGCGAACCGAAATGCGAATATCATGCGAGCGCTGTAATAATGCAAAAATACCGATACTACGTATCGTAGATACTAATATTAAAGAGATGATACAGTCTTTCTTAGATTTCTAACTTTCTTTTCTTATTGTTAGATATAAATACTATAGATACTACAATATGGGTCCATCGTTGCTAGATCTGTTGCATTCTCCAATCAATATCGAAATGCGTTTGTCGACGATCATTATACAGGATATTATCTTAAATCCATTACATCCCCTTTCAGCCACAGGTCTGACGTCAGATAATCCAGCAATTTTCTTCAGGAAAATTTGATAAAATTTAAAATCATTCATTTATTTCTAACATCGGCGAAATAATTTCGCAATTAAAATCAGAATTGCGCTATGATGGCATTTAATTTAAAAATAAAGACATAATATTTTATTTTATTTTGAAACTTGCAATTTTATTAAGACGTGATTGAAAATTACTAAAACCCTTTAATCTTATTTATTTTCAAAATCTTAACATATTTATTTATTAATCTTATTATATTTATTTTCAACATCTCGAATCATCGTTCACAGTTATCAATGGATTATCACTTGCCTCAGCTTCGTCCTCGTATCTGCGACTGAAAGGACACTCGGGGAAGGAATAGGAGGTCGGTCCAAACACAACACATCAACAATACGCATCAACGCGCAAATTTACCTGAAGCGTGGAGCGCAATCTGGATGGGAGTGATGAACGGACCGTGGGTCTGCTGATCTTCGACGAAGGCTATATTCGACGTACGCGATCGTCGGGGGTGAAATATCGTTGGTACTTCACCAACTCCTCCGCTACCCATGGCTTAAGCGCGTTCTTTAAAACATGTCATTAGAAAGAGAGATATGCGTTCAGCGGTGAACGACACGTTACACCAACTTCCAAACCGATCCATGCGTACACATCGCGACTTCCTTACGGACACACGTACTTGTTGATCGCCCGACCATGCTCGCGAGCGTGCACCAGCGGCAAGACGCCCCGGCATTCACCGGAGTCGCTTCGCACATGCAACAATGATGTACATGACGTTAGCACTGCTATTTTATTTTAAAAAATAATAATAATAATTGTGCTGTATTGTGATAAAGTTTGTGCTCCATTATGCTGTAAAAATTAATCACATATCTCAGAAGACAAAGCGTCAAATAAAAAAAATAATTTTATTTGACACCTTATGATTAATTTTTGCGGTACAATGTAGCACAAACGCAGCACAATTTTTATTATTTCTTTTTAATAAAATGGCGGTGCTAACTTTGTGTACATGCAACAACGCCCATTTTTGAGGGCCCGTTTCTTTCCGCAGACTCAATACTCGTTACAGTAATCCAACGAGTGCAAATTCAATAACGATAACGATTTCCGTTTGTTGATCGTTACATTAAAGCCCTAAAGTCGAAACGAGGCTCTACACGAGATCGAGGGTGTGTGATTTAAGTAAGAAAAAAAAAGTTTCCAACGTTAATAGCACACCACTCGTTTTGTATATCGATTTGGCACGAACAAACACGGAGGCCACTTCCGCGCCCTTCGATATCTGATCTCGGTAAAACAAAGTCGCTGCCGGAGACGAAATCAATTCCGATGTGTGCTCGGGACCTCGACGCTACACGCTCGGTTATAAAGTACACTTGTGCACAAGTGTTTGTACAATTAAGCCGATTTCTGGATCCCTGAGATGAAGCGAACAACTTGCGCTCTGGCTAGCGGCATTTAAGTGTTGAGAAATTAATTACGGCTGCGGCTCTCGGCACAGGCGAAGCACACGAATTTTGCATTGCGCTATTTTACTGTCATAACGAGCATTGTTATATAGCACCAAGAGCGCGATTAGCAATATTACAAAAGGCAGATTTCGGGTAGAGGCATGCAAATTCGGCGGATGAATCTATCCAATCCGGGAATCGTCGCACAGCGCATCAATAAATACTTTGGCAAAGAGACATCTGAAAAAAGTCGAGCCCCTTTCATTTCACCTAAAAATTTTGATAGTTTTCATTATCCCATTGTACACTGATTGTGAGAGAAGAATATAGTTACTTTTGACCTCAACCACAATTTTATAATATTTCTAATTTAACGATAATTATGATTAACATAATGATGCAGTTAAGTTAATCATATTTATAGTTAGAAATATTATAAAAATGATTGAGGTCAAAGGTAACTACATTTTTCTCTCAGTGTAGTTACATTGTTGAGTGGGAAATTGTAACATTGGCATTACATTATTGTTACTTTGTGTTTACTGGGATCCAATTAATTATCGAAAATCCATCGCTTTGGAGACAATTGAACGAAGTTTGAATTTAAAAATTTGAATTTGAAATTTCAATGAGATACAAGCGCGCGCTAATCTCAGCGAGAACTTCAAAAGTGAACCATTTTAGACGCTGCCTCGTTGTAAACAAAGGAATCACCTCGTCGTCGCGATAATTGACAGCAACGGTTACGAGGCAACGTCACCTGTTCGTCCACTCGCGAAAAATCGCGTGCCCATTCCCGGATTTCATCGTATACGGGAGACGCTTCCCGGTCGAGTTCGACGAAGGAGAGAAGGAAAACGTCGCATACGGAAAACATACCTTCCTTACGCTTCTCCTCCGAATTCGCGTCGCTCTCGAGTCGCGTGTCCATGGCTCATGGTCCACCCCCGGTGGTCCGACCGACTCCTCGCGCTCACCTGGTCGATTTTCTCACGGGGGGACCGATGTCACAACGGCATCGCGGACTCGTGTCGCTCGTGATCTCCCCCTCGAGACGCCCGGGCGCGTCGATCGGCCGCGTTACTCGATGCAACTCGTCACCTCGTCCGCGACGTAATTAATTAGCCCGTGAAGTGGCGCGATTCATCAGCGCGACGCCGCGCCGCCTCATCGCGGGCCCGATTTTCGTGGATTCGCGTGCCGTGCGTCGCGGGAAACGTGGCTTTATCGGCGCGCACTCCGAAGGGAAAGGGTGAGAAACAGTGGTCGCGGCGCGCACTGCACGGTGACTGTGGCCGAAGGCACCCGGGTGACCCTGGGTCCCCGAGCATTCTGCCCGTGCCATTGATTGCCAGGCCAGTCTCATAAGAATTCTGTTAGTCCACTGGGCGGCCCGCGTCTGCGCCTGCAACGTCCGCAACCAGCCCGACCGTCTGCGCCACTCCGGTTGCGACCACTCGGGGTAGCGGCCGCATACCGGGTGTCCCGAAACTATCGTGGACACTGGACAAGGACAAGAGCGAAGATTCTTTTAAGAATTAATCCACATTTAAATTCTACGTATTCTACGTTACTTTTCGTACATTTCCATCAAATAGATCACTCTTGCTTCTCAATAGTCGCGTATACATATATGTATATGGAGTTAATAAGTAATTTATCTTATGAAAAATAAAATGACACATAAATTTTTTTCACCGTTAAAATCAAAGCAACAGTAATATAATATAAAAACTTCTAACTTTAATTACAAAAGATCTAATTGTGAAACGTATTCTAGTTATATATGCCAATTGTTATTATTAAAATAGCAAGATAATACACTCAATATTATATCGTTAAATTAAATATGTTATTTTATTTCTTCAGTGTGTGATCGTATATTATTCGTACGATTTATATTTATTATAATTTGAGGTTGATGTAGCACGCGTGCAATATAATCGCATAATCAATTGTAATTGACATGAAATTATTTCTCACTGTCCGCTCGCTCTATATTCAATGTATCGCAAATATACTCTACACTTTTAGTTCTTTAGTTTCTACGTTTCTATTTTGCGTGACTGACTCGGAAGGAGCTTTTTCTTATACATATTCATAAAGCGTAATGTCGCTCACTCAATGTCATATAATATCGCATGATTCACAGTAAGATAAAAGACAACGTTAACATGAGAGGGTTGAGGCTGCCAGGAACTTGAGGTGTTTTTGGTATAAGAAAAAAGAGCTGCGACAAGTGTAGCTGAAAAAATATTTTATTCCGTATTTTCTGAAATAAAAGATTCAATTAATTCTAAGTGACGTAGGAAACACACCTCACTGATATTATTTCGTTCTTGATCAACGTCACTACATCTAAGTAGGAGGTATGTGATAATTTTGCCTTTTTCTTTTCTTTGTAAAGAAGGTATAAATACAAATACACTTAGGTATATAAATAGGTACATTCATACACACACATAATATGTTCGCGCGGTAAATTACAGATGGTTGAACATTCCACTAATAATATAATGTATAAAATCTTACTACGATACATAAAAATATAATGCATGAAATTTCTCTTAAATATATTATAAAATATAGAAATCATACATATAAGATAAAATTATATTTTTTCCAATCAAAAGAAAGACAGAAAGTCAATAATGTAATAATCTCGATTTTGAGTTTTCATAATTGTGATCTCTAGAATTATCATTAACAACAAAATGTAAAAAAATGTTAATAAACTAAAATTAATTACAAAATTATGGTATTAATAATGGTATTAATGGTATTAATAAATATAATATCCAATTATGTATTGTTATCAAGACTTTACTAATTCCTTCCATCTGTATTTACCTATGACAAAATTAAGGTAATAAATTAAATAATTATCAACAATTAGAATCGTGATTTAATCGCATTGTATCACAGAATAACACAGAATTGAATGTACGTGTCACGTAACAGTGACATCTTTTCTAAATTTCATGCTAAGTTTAAAACTTGAATGGCAAATAATGGTTGGAAAATCTTAAAATATTACATTATTACAAAAATATTACAGATATATATATATATATATCATAAATTATTATAATTTATAATATATAGATGTAAAATATTTCGAATGTATGTCACACTTACATATTTAAGAAAAACTTTCGTACACATATACTATAAATATAATACCATTATTTATAATCCATCCTTTAAATATTAAAGATATTACGCATAACTGTCTGTGTTATTCTAAGATAATCGAAACACGTAAGGGAAACTGTAAAAATCCCTCCAAGTATCACATGACATTTATGCACTGGTTAAGGCTTATAATTTCCTTTCAGTCTTTCAGTAATTCTAGCTATAAAAATATTATACAACTCTTAGAGTTGGGATCACAAATTTACACATGTACGATGTGTAAATAAAATGGCATGATAAAAATGTTCGTTTTGGCCGGCGCGTATATAGCACACACGTATATACATTAACTATTTAAGCATATTTAAAAAAAAAGTTTACATCTCTTTAATTAAATATAAATAAAAGTACGCATGTAATTATCAATATTACATCATTTTTATATACATATATATACATACACACACATATATATATGTATATATATGTATATACAAAAATTTTAAAATCTAATATCAGATTCGGTATTCATAGAAAATTTTTAGAGAAAAAAAATTTTTATAAATGTGATATTTTATTTTTTTTATTGACGTAAAAGCAGCGTTTACACCTTCATAGATACTATGAGGTATTTAGCTTGGTATACGAACATCATTTCCGAAGTAGACTGAGTTTACGTACATAGCTGCATAATAACCCAAAAAGGTTCACGCACATTGGCTATACATATATAATAATGATGCATACTATGTCCTAATTATTATTATGGAAATATAATTAAAGGCAATAGTACGTATTATTTTGCGGCCGTTAATTAAATACAGTGATGTAAAACATATTAAGTAGAATATAATTGTATCTTCCATAGAAGATATAATAGAAAATACACAACAATAATATTTACAGTAAGCTGCCGCGAATATATGAAGTTAGTGTACACACAATTTTTAAACAATTTTGAAGACTAATACACTACATTTATGTAAATGCAGCATAAAACGGACGTAAAAAAAATTATTTTGTCTCTTAATTGAATACTGCAATAAATTTCATAATTTCAAAATAGAATGGTCACATGTATACAATAAAGCGTAACATTAATCTGATTTATAAAACACCATAGATCAGATCTTAACATTTACAATTTGTTTTCATTAAAAATATGTCACGTAGCAAATAAATGTTAACACGTTGCATTTGTTGTTAATATAATATTTTGTACAAGATATTTGGTGCCGCAATATTGATAATGAAATTTACAAGCTATGCTATTACATTCTTATTAATTTTATCGGCATTAAGCACTATTTACAATTAAAATATGTTCCCCCCTCTATACATTACTATTTTCATATAAAATATGCTTAGGTTTTTTAAAAGGTAGCTTTGGGATTATTAATGATTCTTGTTTATTAAGTGTGCGACCAAAGTAAATTATGTACACATTCTTCAACACAGCAAATGATTTAATATAATTACACGTAATTAAATTGTTTTTCCTAAGCAATGTATAATGATAAATAATCGAGTACATCTAAATCGTAAGATATCGAAATTTGAATTCTCAAGTATTGTTAATATTATTGTACTTTATACTTGAAAACAAAAAGGAAATGCTTATAGCATTTTATTTAAAATGAGTTAACTTAGCCGTTAATCCGCGCATCTTCCTATGTGTCGACAACATAATGAGCGGTAAGATGAACCGCTTTTCTCTCTTCGTACAAATATGCAATCGGATGAACGCGTATTTATTTTATTCCTAAACAAAAAACAGATCATCTTTATTTTTTACTGAACTCTTTATGGAGTTTAAAATAACGCGAAACTAAAATATATAAAAGATTTTTAGAACAAATTCCACATAATTGCTCTTTTTCAACAGTATTATTATCAAAATCTATATCTACTTCACGAAAACATGCTTTTCATTCCCTTAACAAAATTTAATGTAAATTATATCGCGGCATTTATATTGTTCTTTCGTTATTATTGAAAGGCACGCAATATTGTTCTGTAGATAATTTCATATAACTTATTTTATGTAACTTGGTGGTTAAATTAGTTTTTGTGATAATGATATACTACTCATAATAATTTTTAAGAAAAAAATATTGTCCATTATAAATAAAAAGTAATCTCAATTAAAATGTGATATTTCTTTCGTTAATAAGCACATTAAAAAGTACTTAATTTAATTCATTAATTCAATAAGAATTAATTATTCTTCAGATTACATCAGATTGCATCATTCTAATTTATGAAATTATAATAAATTATAGAGCATGATTTCATTATTTAATATCTTTCAATCTACCATTACTCTATTATGAGCAATAAAAATATGAACAATATTTCAAGATATATCTATCATATACTTATGCTTGATAGTATCACAAAATATCACACTACTTATAAATCTAGAGTAGAGATATATATGTATATAAAGCCATAATTTACACTACAAAATATATTCAGGATCTTTTAGAGACAAATGATTTTTGTGCTTTACCTTACGACCCTGTCTTTTGGTTGTTTTTCGAGTAACCTTGGACTCTCTGGTCTCTTGCACTTGTTTATTGAGTCCCAATCTGAGACGCACAGGTACCTTCGAATCAAGAGTACTTTCGTCTGTAATGAAAGATAAGAACATAGTAAGAAATTTTATTTCATATTTTATTTTCAACTTTTTTCATAAATATATTTTCTTCATATATATGTATATAGAAAAAAATAATAGAACAATTATTTCAACAAAATATTAAAAATAATTAAATATTATAGTTAAAATTTATAAAAAATTCTATATTTGTAATTTTATAATTATAAAAATTTTATAATTGTAAATTCTGTATTTAATACATTTTAAAGAGACATATAAATACCTTCAGAATCATGTAATTCAGTTAATGTTCTATGTAGCACGGTAACTCGCCTAACTTCCTTTTGATTAGCTATAAAAAAAGAAACATACATCATTAGAAACAATTTGGATGAAAAAAGAAAGAAAACAAGTTAACTGAAATATAAAATACTAATGCTAAGTATATTTATTCATTAACACTTACATTTTTCATCGGAATGAATAACATGCCTCTGATTAACTTTCGCATTATTTTTCACAGCTCTGTAAACAAATACAAAAAAGTAAGTAACATTTATAAGAAAATACAATATATTATGATATCGTGTCGATACTTACTCGTTAACAACGCCTTTAAAAGCTGACTGTACCAATCTAGCAGACTGAATCGGTACTGGTCTATTCAATCTTTCCGCGCGTCTTCTGCTAAGTTCTGCTCGTAAATCTCCTTCTTCCTCTATGGTTATATCTTCAAATACAGTGTCCATGTTTGGTTCGGCGATTATATCTTTACGTTTCTTACATTTCTTGTCCTTTCCAATGCGTTCAGAAAGTGGTAGTTCGTTCTTCAATTTTCCCACTTGATACAATTCCTTATCACGCTTCTTCTTTTTCTTTGAAGATTTTTCTTTCTCCGGTTTTTGTGGCTCTGACTCTATGCACGTAGTCATGGTACTTGTAAAAGCGCTTGGCGACGTATTTTCCATTACTTCTTCACATTCTTCAAACTCATAATCTACTTCCAAATTTAAATCCATCTCCTGCACATCGTACTCCTCCACAGTTTTATTTGCTCTTCTTGCATTATTCAATTGAATTTCTGTTTCTTCTGAAGGCTCCACTTTCGTATTCGTGGTATGTTTTTTGGATAATTTAATCTTTTTATTGGCATTTACAGGATCAATAGGCCGCGTAGATTCAAATTTCTTTCTCCTTGCTTCTAGTACAGGATCACTAATAGTATCAACAGATTCCTTCGTCACTTCCGTCATTGTTGGTGTCCGTCTTTCATATACTTCATCTTTTTGCTTTATTTTCGTTCTAGGCATCTCTGGCGTTGCTGTACCTTTGAAAATTGGAGACGGTTCTCTCATATATCCATCTCGATTATCTGGAGTGATGGAACATGGACCATGCTTTTTGGGTAATTCCTTAGGTGACCATTTCGGGGATCGCTTTCGTCGTGGCGAAAGACGGGGCGAATGTCTCGGGGACGACCACGGTGATCTGCGTGGTGAAAGTCGCGGTGATCTCAATCGGGTTGGTGTTCTACGCGGTGATGCTTTCGGCGAACGTAAGCGAGATGAGCCTCTTCGAGGAGAAGACAAGCTGGGAGATCTAGATCTGGACCGTAATCTACGCGGCGATATTCTTCTCGGGGATAATCTAGGTGATTTGGATCTGGGAGATCTAAGCGGTGGCGAATACCTTGGCGATCTTGATCTCGACAATCGTGGCGTTCTGGAACGCGATATTTTGGGCGAACGCGGCCTTGGAGACTTTGACCGTCTCGGTGATCTTGATCTGTGTGGCCGAGGCGATCTGGAGCGTGACGAAAGTTTGGGTGATCTGCCCCTCGGTGACAATTTCCTGACCGGGGATCTTTTCGTAGATGTCCTGTTTGGAGATCTGCGCGGTGAGAGCCTGGGTGATCTAGATCTAGGAGAATAACGTGATAATGGAGGCGATCTGTATCTCGTCAATGTTTCTCTCGGAGACTTTTTCAGTTGCCTAATTGGAGATCTTCTAGGAGATCTTCTTGGTGATTTCTTTCGTGGTCGTGATCTTGGAGACAATGATCTACGCTTTTGACTAATTCGGATCGTTACGTGTGGAGAAACCGATCTTCTGTCGTTCTTGATAATTGTAGCCGGAGATGAGGTAGGAACGTTGCTTCTTTCCTTTTTACCATAGCTATCGTCTGATTTCGCCTTCTGGTCTAAATTTTTACTTCCTTCGTCACCTTTCACTGTATTTTTAGCTTCGACCTTGTGTAATTTTTTCTCCTTTTTTTCAGACAGTTTATTTTCATCATTCATTTCCTTTTCCATCTCGTCCATTAAACGTTCTAAGCTATCTTCTTCCTCGAGATCAGCCATTAAGAGTATGTCGTCATCATCTTCTTCCTGGTTACCACCATTCTTTTGCGGACTCTCTGTAGTTTCCTCCTGACTTTCAACTTTTTCCGAAAACTCAGCCGCTTCCTCTTTTGTTATAATTTCTGTCTTTACAGAGGTCGCAATGCTTTTCTGCTCCTTTAAATCTTCATCTTCAGAAGCGCTCCCGCTATCTTTGAAACGATGGAATTTTGATACTTCTGAAATTATATACGATTACAAAAATTATTTTATTCTTAAAAAAAAGGAAGAAATACACATATATCAACATTGTTGCCTAATACATTTTCATTCTGCGTAAAAACATAAGCTTACCTTGGGAATACGATTCTACATGTGGCTCAGTCTTTTCTATGGGACAAGATAATTGGGCTTGTTGAAGTGGAGAAGGTTCGTCTACAGGAACTATTGCTATCAAGTTTGGATTACGATGACTCTGATAATACAGGTTCTGCAAATGTAAAACAAAAACATACAAACTGAATATGTCGAATTAAGAATAAAAATTTACAAATTATCATATAAACTTTGTACACAGTTTGAAAACGCCTTAAAATGCTTTTTTCAAAGATGCTTTGATACATTATAAAACCAGAAACACAATGCTCTTTGTGCATTCACATGTAAAATTGCTACTGTACATGTTAATTAAAGATAAAAATATATATTGAAAGCTTACGCCATTTTGCCTTTGTTGCATCCTGTTGTGATAGTAATTCTTTTTCGTAGGCCGTTCATTTTTATATGAGAAACGGGACGATTGCGTTATTTGCGGCAATACTTTCTGCACCTGCGACAGCGCTGACCTTTTATGCGTGGCATCTTTTGTTCGTAGTGACTTGAGCGCTGCCAATCTCAGTGCCTCCACATCCTCATCGTCGTCGTCCTCGATTTTGACTTTTGATTGTTGAGGAATTATAACCATCTGGTCAAAGTGAAAAATGACGGGTGAAATGTGACGTGTAACACAACAGAGAAGTGTAACAACAGAGGAGAGATACACAAAACGATATTAGGTTCTTGAAGCATTTACAGTTGCATGGAGAAACGATAGGCAGATTGATCGGAAAAACACACGAATAATCGCTTTGATTCTGGCTAGTGGATAAATATTGTCGTTTGAGACTCAGATTTCCTCGGAGATATTCCTCGGAGTACCTCGACGGTCTTCGTTCAAAGGTCCGTTAATAGAAACGTGGTAACGATTGTTTTCCCCTCGCGCAGTTTCGTTACGCCGTCCGAACCGGTTTTGCTGGAGCAACTCACCTTTTGGCGATGGTCCATTTTATCGCGAAGAGTGCTGGGAAGAACGTTGCAGTGTCCACGGTCGACCAACGCGCCGAGCGCTCGCGCGAATAGCCCTCACGCCGAATGTTCGCAAAAATGTCGCGAGTTGCATGCACCAGTGGTTCGCATCACGCACATATTGCGAGGCGACACATCTCCCGCACGAGCTCTCGTCTATTACAAATCTGTCGCGCAATCCACTCCGTTGCCCCACACATATAAATAAAAATGGCGTATGTGAAGCTCACAGGACATAGACTGCGAAGATACGTTCGGTGGGAAACACGATCCATTTTCATGTGATAATTATATACATGTGGCGACTTTTACCGACTGTCGATAATCATCGACATTTATTATAAACACCGACGAGACATGTTCATTTCTACCAATGCAGATTAACTTTAATTTTGGTTTTACTTGCTTTCTATCTTTTTTAGTCCTAAGAATTAGAAAAAGATGAATAGTAAGTTAAATCCGTGATTAAAGTTAATCTGCACTGGTAGAAATGGACAATACTCTCGTTGATACCCAGATTAACTTTAATCTCGGTTTAACTTACTTTCCATATTTTTTTTAATTCTTAGAACTGAAAAAAAAATAGAATGTAAGTCAAACCGAGATTAAAGTTAATCTGTATTGATAGAAATAGACATTATTTCATTTGTTCATTTCTGTCAATGTAGATTAACTTTAATTTCGGTGTTTAACTTGCTTTCTATCTTTTTCTAGTTATTAAAACTAGAAAAAAATAAGTAGATAAGTTAAACCAGAGAGAAGCCTGAGAGATGACACGGCCCGATTTTAATTGATCCGCGAAGGCGATACGCCCTCTGCGGAAATTGGAAACCGTGCACATGAACTACATAGCCAATGTGCACGTATGGGCCGAAGGGTAACGCGTATGTGCACAATTATGGTTCTGTTCCGTGCTATGTACACGGAATGTCGGTAACATTAAGTTACAGAGTTTTCAGTATGTGAGCG
>VBVR01005285.1:0-12450 GCA_011638315.1 Tetramorium parvispinum | reverse complement strand
ATACTATATTAAAAATCTATAGGGAACGTTACGTATATTATAGATTTTCAATATAGTTTATGCTCCCAGTGGAAGAAATTGGGAGAAAACGAACGCAGGCATAGTAACTCTTATTAGTAATAATCGATTTTTATACTCGTAATTACATGTGATTGTTTAATTTAGAATAAATAAATCGATATTGTGGCATGTTATTTCCTTGCACACCGTTTTTTTATTTGGCAAGCTGAATGTTGGGGCAGTGTATGCGGGCACTTGTTCGAAATATCACATTTCAAATCTGATATATTCACGCGCTGCGTACATTCAACTGACATGCGCAATCGACATTTCCCGACAGAACCTAATCGGCCAGAAAGTGCGTGATCTACAGTCAATTATCTGTCTATGGTCTGAATGTTGTATTCAATTCGGTTGTATTTAGACAATTTTGCGATTCGGGCCATGTTCGGACCGCTGTCGCACGGATGCGTGTATGACACGTGCTCTCTGTTTCCTTCAACGACTCATCGCTATTAGATACGTGTCTGGACATGCTTGGAGCGGAATACTGAAGAAGATTGCTGGTTCAAGTCCACGGGAAAAGAAATTGCAAACAATCTGTAATCCGGTGACGTGTTTTCTCATCGACTCCGACGATCGGTGTTCCGACGATCAATCTAATTTCAATTCCGACTTGCTGCGCATCGAGATAATGCCGGAGATAGAGTGTCCGGCCGGGGATGGCGAGCGCTGTCAGGTTGAGTATTTGGAGACGCCCGTCAAATCGGAGAATGACAAGAAGGAATATAGGTGAGACGGGAGGCGGCGAAAGCACGCCAGCGAGCATGTTCTCGATCGAAATTTGAGTGCGGAAAAATATTATCTGGTATGAGAATAATTTTTTTAGAGAAACACGATATATATATATATATATATCGTGTATATATATATATCAGAAAGGGTTAGGTTTTTTTGGTAATATTTTAGTTATAGTGAAGTTCAGGATTTATAGCGAAAAGTGTTTGATAGTCACAAAGGTGGCTAGGCTAATGGCGCATTAAATACTCTTCTCCCCCAAGAAAATACTGTAGTTACATATTTATGTATCTAATTGAAATACACTGTAGGCTGCGGTCCACTTGGCACTTCAAATGCTTCAAAGCGTTCTTCTCCTTCTATCTTTATTAAAAAGAAAGGGAAGAAAAATGTTTCAAAGCATTTGTAGTGTCAAGTGGACTGTAGCCATAAACAGTTATAAAATGCCATGGTAACGTGTTTGTAACGTGTTTGAAACGTGTTTGTAACATGTTTGCAACATGGTAACGTTATTGACAGTTGAACTTTATCGATTTGCGTTTGATTTGTTTGAAAAATAATTTATTCTCTTCATAAATGTTTTATCATCACAGGTTGCGTTAGCTTTGAACACTCACATGCTGAAAGCGTCATTTTATCTTTGTTGTTCATTAAGTATATATCATAGAAAGATATAATAATGTTTTCGGCATGTGGCAGCCAAAGCAAGCACAGCCATAATGATGTAGCTTGAATAGAATCAGGATTTAAGAAAATTATAGCTCCTCAAGTTCATTTAATAATAAGATATGTCAAATTCTGACAGTCGGGTTTGTATTGTTATTAAAAATAAATATTTTTTGTTTATTATCTTAATATATTTTCAAAAAAGTCCTTTTGTGAACTGGAATATTTGTTTATCGGTCAAATAAATTATTGAATAATGCACAAGTTAAATATAATATTTGATTAATTACTATATTCTTTAACTTCTCGTTCTGTTATCTGTTTTCTCTTCTGAATTTAGAGTCATCAAATTACCAAATGGTTTAACAGCTTTGCTAATACACGATGTACATTCAAAAACGTGTGGTTCTCAAGATGAAGATGATCAGGATAAAGGTAAGTCATGGATTAATTTGAAAAATAAGATACATAATAGATGACGTATAAATATACATATAAATAATTATTTATGTTTATAAAGCTGTTTATGTTATTTTTTTAATGGATATAGAATCTAGTGAAGATGAAACTGAGGATGAGGAAAGTAATGAAGAAGATGAAGAGGAAGAAGGGTACGACGAAGATGAAGACGATATGAGTGATAATGATGATGACGATAATTCTTCAACAGGTGTTAAACGACTTAAGAGAACTGAGAAGAAGGTACGAACAAAAAGAAACATTGTAATATTAAAGATAGATCTATGAAATCATAAAAGAACCTAACCCTGTCTCCTCAAGACTTCAAATTTAAGAGTACTGTCAATTTTATTAGGAGTTTTTTTATTAAAAAATTTGATTTTCTTCCCTATCTTGAGAAAGGTTTCCATAATTTCGATTCAAAGTGTGTGACTCAGTTTGAAATTGTTTTCAATTTGAATTGGGTTCATCTCCCAATTTAATTGTTCTGCGTGTATTTGCCCATTTGAACTGTCATATTGAACTGTCATATATTGACTCGAACGGATTAAATCAAATATCCTGTGCAATCATTCACACACATATGTATATCTATATATATATATTTTTTTTTTTAATAGGCAGCATGTGGCCTATGTGTGGGAGTAGGCAGTTTCAGCGATCCGCCGGAAGTTCCGGGCATGGCACATTTCCTTGAGCACATGGTTTTCATGGGATCTGAAAAATATCCACAGGTATCAAAATGTGAATTTATTACGAAATTCATTTATTCATCATGTACTTAAATGCTTAAATATCATTTTATCTGTAGGAAAACGATTTTGATGCATTTATCAGTAAGCGTGGTGGCTTTACTAATGCCTCAACGGATTGCGAGCATACAACATTTTACTTTGATATCCAAGAAAAACACTTGTTATTAGCTCTCGATCGTTTTGCACAATTTTTCATTAAGCCCTTAATGAAGAAAGATGCTATTACGCGGGAGCGAGAGGCGGTAGAAAGCGGTATGTAAATTATAATCCATTGCCGCAACTTGCAGTCTTGATACACCATTCTCATACAGAATTTCAGTTGGCCTTACCTTGTGACGAGAATAGAAAGGAACAACTGTTCTCCTCCTTCGCGCGAACTGATCATCCAGCCAATAAGTTTATTTGGGGCAATTTAGTAACATTGCGCGATAATGTGGAGGACGATAAATTGTATGAAGAGTTGCACAAATTCAGAGAGCGCCATTACAGCGCTCACAGAATGAAGCTAGCTATACAAGTAACTTGATTAAAATTGCAACGACAGTCATTACTTATTAAATATTAATGTTAATTCATAATAAGATATGTCTCTTTATAGGCGAGACTACCGTTGGATACGTTGGAAAAATATGTCACAATGTGCTTTGCTGATGTACCAAGTAACGGGTTACCTCCCGATGACTTTACTGCGTTTAAAGATGGTGTTTCTTTTGATACTCTCGCTTTCCGAAAAATGTATAAAGTTAAGCCTTTCAAAGATGTCAGTCAGGTATGTGACTAAAACTTAAATCAATTATTTATGATAAAAACAGAAACATATTATTTTTGAATTGCATAATGCTTCCATCTTCCAGAAATTATTTTTTTTACGGGAAATGTGCATTAAAAAAATTTTCAATAGTATAAGTAAGAAGATTAAATTTATACATCTTTATATTTTCCTTATTTATGGTGATTTTGTCACAAATTTTATTTTGTTATTCTTGTCTTTGTAATATTATGCACATATTTGTATATTTAACATATATATTATATAATATTACATAAAGTTATTTGCAAAAATTTCCAGTCAAGAGGAACTATCGTAATACTGAATAAATATATAAAATGAAATTTGCTTTTTGTAGCTAGAAATAACATGGGCAATGCCTTCGCTACTCGATCTCTACAAAAGTAAACCACATCAATATATCTCATGGATTATTGGACATGAAGGAAAAGGTTCCATAATTAGTTATCTACGCAAAAAGATGTGGAGCCTCGATATGTTCTGCGGCAACAATGAAAGTGGTTTCGAACACAGCTCCATGTATGCCTTATTAAAGCTTACAATAGTACTTTCCTACGAGGGACAACAACACCTGGAGGAAGTTCTAGATGCGATATTCTCTTTTATCAATTTATTGAAAAGAGAGGGCCCACAAAAAAGAATTTACGATGAAATTTATAAGATTGAAGAAAATAATTTTAGGTAAATTAATTTAAAAAATAAGTATGAATTTGTGAATAAGAAACGTATGAATGTATGTGTTTGAAATCGAAAGAGAAAAACCGTCAAAATATGTGTGACGTTGCTCATACTTCGAGGTCTTTTTAGATTTGCTGATGAAGAGAATCCAGCGGATTATGTAGAAGATTTATGTGAATGTATGCATTTCTATCCGCCACGTGATTATATAACTGGCAACGAGCTTTACTTTGAGTACAATCCAGAAGCTATACAAAAATGTTTAGATTATTTGGTACCAGAAAAAGCGAATATTATGATCTTCAATGAAGACTTTGACTGTCTTGAACTGAATAAAGTCGAACCGTGGTTCAAAACCAAATATACAGACATCGAAATACCAAAGGAATGGATCGAACGCTGGAAATCCATCGAACCCTTGCCAGATTTTCATTTGCCATTACCAAATACATTCCTTATCAACGACTTTTCCTTAATACCAATACCAACGGAAGTCCCAAAATATCCTGTAAAATTATATAATGATCAGATCTCGGAGATTTGGTATCGTCCGGATACCAAGTTTCGTTTGCCAGAATGCTATATGAATTTCCATTTTATTTCCCATCTCGGACTTCAATCACCAAAGAAGTAAGTGATAGCATAAAAAAAATATAATAATCATGATCATAAAATGAATAATTTTTAGTTTAATTATTACTTTTATGATTTTTATATAATTATTTGTATTTTATTTAAAAATGTTCACATTAATGACATTTCAGTGCAGCTCTCATGGAAATATACTGCAATGTATTAAAACTGTTATTAATTGAAGAACTATATCCAGCTATAGCGGCCGGATTTGATTATAGTATCAGTACTAGTGAGAAAGGGATTACAATAAAAATTGATGGATTTAACGAAAAGCTGCCAGTAAGTATGCGTTTAAAGTGCGCACTAGAGTTATAAATACAATTTTAAGATTATATATCATTTTACTTATATCGCAGCTCTTATTGATGACTATTGCAAAATACATGGTGGATTATCCATCTCTTGTGACGAAGGACTTATTTGAAATTGTAAAAGTGCAACAGCTTAAAACATACTATAATACATTTATAAAACCTGGGAAACTCGTCAAGTACTGGCTATTTATGTTATCAAGCATAATTGCAATAATTTTTACATAGGCTGCTTTCGCGACGTAGGTCAAAATGACCCGATCAAAATGATCCGTGCGATTGGCAAATCACAATGAAAAATCAAATTTGACCAATCACGCGCACGGATCATTTTGATCGGGTCATTTTGACCCACGTCACGAAAGCATAAAAAAAATAATGATATATATTAATTATAACAGTTTTGTAAAATCATATGTCAAATTACATTTCTACCAATTAATCATTGATTTGAATCTTTATTCTTTTTCATAGGGACGTGAGATTGTGGCTATTGAAGCTCGTCCATTTTACACACGTTGATATCCACGCTGCTCTACGTGGTGTCGATTTTGAAGAATTCCAGGACTTTGTGAAAACTTTCACCAATCAGTTGTACATTCAATGCCTCGTGCAAGGCAACATGATACAAGACGATGCGATCGAGAGTATACAAGAATGCATCAAAATAATTAATTGCGGTCCGGTGCATCCTACTTTGATGCCGCTAATGAGAGTTACTCAGATACCTTTGGGCACATGCTATTGCATATTGAAGAACATCAACAAAATAGATGCAAATTCCGTAGTGACGAATTATTATCAAGCCGGTATCACATCGATTGAATTATCGGTGTTAATCGATCTGTTGATCGTAAGTGTTAAATAACAGTTTCATATATTTTGAATGCGTAGAATCATCGCTTTATGTTTATATTTACTTTTACTTAAAACATCTCAATTTTTAATGTATGACATCGTATTCAATCGTTGAATGTAGTAAACGAAACATAAATTTTTTTATTATCATGATAAAATTTATTCGCGTCTTATCCGCATTCATCCGCATTCTTCTTTTCAGATGATAATGGAAGAACCGCTATTCAATCGATTAAGAACTCAAGAACAGCTTGGTTATGATGTTTCGTGCGCACTTAGAGATATTAACGGAATTTTAGGATATTCCATTACCGTTCACACTCAGGCAGATAAGTACACAACCGAGCATGTAGACCAACGAATCGAAGAATTTTTGAAATCTTTTAATAAGATTTTGGAAGAGTTCTCGGAAGAAGAATTAGATGATGTCAAAGAGGCACTAATAAAATTGAAGATGTGTGCTGATATCGATCTGGAAGAAGAAGTTAGTAGAAATTGGGGCGAGATTACGAAGTGGCGATACATGTTTGATAAACTCGAGAGAGAAGTGCTCGCAATGAAGAATATAAAAATCGACGCGCTGAGAAAATGGTCTGCAGAGCATACACTGAATGGAAATAACTTCAGAAAATTGAGTGTACATGTGGTAGGAACTGATCTGAAGAAAAATGTAGTTAAGAAAGCAAATGGTGAGTAGATAACAATTTTGATATTTATTTATATTGACTAATATTTTTTTTATAATTTAAGAGTGGAAAGTATTTAGACTGTTATTTTATTATGCGTAAGGCTTCTGGCCCCTCACTACAGTTATATTGAATTATGACGTCAGAGGCACGAATGACACGCTGATTTTGCGTCCGTGCCATTTGCAAATAAATATAAATTTGGATAAAATAACGCATTACATTACTTTAATACACTTCTAAAATTGGACGAATCCTATGCTTGATCAATAAAGATCAAGGATAGCATTCGTCCGATTTTAGAAATGTATTAAAGTAATGTAATGTGTTATTTTATCCAAATTTATATTTATTTGCAAATGGCACGCAAAATCAGCGTGTCATTCTCGCCTCGACGTCATAATTCATATATAGCTATGGTGAGGGGCCAGGAGCCTTAAGGTTGTTAAAAATAAATTAAGAAAAAAATAATTACATTATAGATACTGCAGAAGATCACAAGAAAGCGCAGTACTTCTCCTTGGAATACATCGACGGTCAGCAGCATAAAGACACTCAAAATTGTTATATTACCAACGTAGAAGATTACAAGAAAGATCTCTACGTCTATCCAATGAGTGAGGGGAAGAATCCTCTCAGAGCACTAAATAAATGATACTTTATTAATAATAGTATGATAATAAAATGATAAATCGTACTGCCTTATGATAATAAGGTTCTTTTTTATTTATTGAATGCTTGTATTTAATACTAACCCTCGCATAATAACAATAAATTAAGACATTACAATCAGCTTTTCATGTAACACTCTAGATTTATTGTCCTACACGTGTACTTTCGTATACATTCTTTCTGATACGCCATTTCATAGAACATAGTAAAATATAAAGAAAGAATAGTTTATTTCTGCAGCAGTGTTAGAAATATTGATTGAAAACATTGGCAAGACTCAAATTAAAATTTCGAATAATAAAATCAATATGAAAATAAAATGAATAAACGAATAATCGTGGAAGTAGATTTGATGAATAAAAACAAATTTCGAACACAAGATATACATTGAAGCATTTTCAATAAAGTAAAATTTATTGATATTAATAATATTAATCACGCGATGGAATATTATAAGCGAATAAAATGCAAAATCACATTGGGAAATAAAGTACTCGCTCGGGATATAATTTTTTTTTTATATTCTTTTAATTGTATTCAAGACATGACAACACGTTTTCAATAAATCATTAAACTTCCGAAAATACCAGCCAACCATATCCGAACCCTTTCGCCTGCTTCCTCTCTCCCTCTCTTTCTCTCTCGCTCGTTTCGCTTCTCTACTCGTGCTAAGAGCTTCCTTACAGGACTCCTTACAAGATTGAAAGTTTAGCTTTTACAAAAGTAGCACAACATGCCGCGCAGGGCTACTTTATCAACTGAACGCAGAGGATTCTACAAAATCTCTTAAATATTCTAATTTCGCGTGTGTATGTGTGTTGTGAGAGGTTGCGTTTATAGAAGTTTAAATGAAGGGCTAAACATTATGTTCTGGAAAAAAAGGAGGAAACTTTATCTGCCAAATGGATCAACTGCTCTGCTCTGCCTCTCTCTCTCTCTCTCTCTCTCTCTCTCTCTCTCTTTCTCAGGAAAGAAAATTTCCGCAATTTTGCGACAGTTCGTGAGGCACGAGAGAAGACGGGCAGAGCACTTGCGCTCCAGAAGTCAGATTTACAGCGAGTATTAATAATGCAATTTAAATAGTTTCTAAATCGTTATAACATCCATTAAGAGTGCGTTTCGCATTTTATACTTCGAATAATCATTCGTACATAGTCTTTTTTCTTTTTTTTCTCTCTTTGCAGTAATATTATATAGAATTGCCACTACATTTATATTAATTATTTTATCTGCTACTCTCCAAATATGTATTCGCTTTTAAAAGTAGATTAAATGTGTCTTTAGAGTTACGATAATCTTTTTTTTTTCCTTTTTCAGTTCTGCCTCGTGTTCTCGTCAGCACTGATTCTCTCTGTTCCCTCTCTTTTCCCTCTTGATTTTTTTTCTTTTTAAATCGTGCAACAAGGATCACGGAAGTCGTATCGAACAATAAGTTACTCGCGAGATTTGCGCACGCGATCCCTCGACCCGTTTCGAACTAGCGAAAGCATTAGAATCAGCTCTGCTCGACACCAGACATGAATGGGGTACATGTTACAACAGTAAATGGTTTACAGTGGTATTAATAATCCAACAAGAATACATCAATGCAGTTGCAGTTTATATTAAAATGCGAGGACCGCGAACGGGTCGGCTACGTCGGCGAATTGGCGATCTTTCCCTCGGCATCCCGCAACGATCGACGTGCTACAAATACAATTTTCTCGCGTGCGAAAAGAAAAAAAAAAGGTTTTTCTCATCCTACGGATTTTGTTCACCACTAATCGCAAGGTAGGCTCAATGTTTGTTTGTTTCTTTCTTTCTTTCTCCAGCTGTTCACCCGGTAATAACGTAGAGGCACCGAAATGGTAATTGCTCGGAAAAGATGAGTTCGCGAAACGGTTCATGCGATCGCACGGATCGTGATCGCCACCGATGACCGACCCACCGAAAAGTCAAATTATATAATTATATCGATAACAGCTGAGCGCATGTACAGTTTTCGGATCAACGAACGATCATCCGCCCCTTCTTCTCTACCTCTCCCTTCGTAAACTGGAAACTCGAGCGACTATTCCGAAACACGGTGCAATTACCTTAAGTTGAAAAGCTTGTAAGGGCGTAAGTTTTCTCTTCTCTCACACAGATACATCCACCATAAATGTGTATACGCGTATATTTCTTTCTTTTATATATATGTATATATATATATGTAATATATCCCATGCGCTTTCGCGTCGTTACATTTTTTTCCCTCCTTCGGATATAAGAGAAAGTTAAAAAAAAAAGACAAGAAAAGAAAATGAGAAAAACAAACGTACTAATGATTATCAAATATACATGTTAATCGCGCGTATGCGTGTAATCTTTTCCTCCCCTATGAAAAAATAATAGCGTAGTTATATGTTATGTAATATTTAATAAGAATATTATAAGGTGTGTGTGTATGTGTCGGGGCCCACATGCGTTTCTCATCTACATCGATTATCTTTTTTTCTTTTTTTAACTTTTTTTAGCTTTATTACATTATTACTTGCGTTCGCTATGCGTTACTTTAGTTTATATCTCATAATACGTATATAAGCAAAGCTACGTTAAGGAGAACTTAAAATTTATGTGAATGTCGAGCGCGCAACCCGGAGGCTGGCTCCTCTCTTCTTTTTTTTTTCGTTATTATGCTTATAATGTCGGATCGCTATGAAAAATCGATTCTACTTCGTACAGGCTACGGTTAGAAGTTAAAAAAGTAAGAAAAAAAAAACACGCTGGTAACGCGATACGACCGTCATCGCGTTACACATCTAAAGAATATATACGTGAAACGTAATATATAAGACATCTTTTTTCCTCCCCTTTCTTCCTCGACGCTATCATTTAAAACAAACCATTGAAAATGAACGTTCTCCCTTTTTTCAAGATTCCCGCGGGACTGCCTAAGGTACTAAAAGAAAGAGGACGGCAACTTATAGATGTACAAGCAGAACTTCTGAATAAAGGACATAACTTTTATGAATACATGTTTAAAGTGTTAATTAAAATGAATTCTATACTCGGTTATATCATGCTAACGATTCGTCGAAACGAAATGAAAATAGCCGTTCCCTTTTCGAAAAAGTCAAGCGCGTTGTATTTCGCAACGTTTCGCTGTATTAACGCGCAGACACGTGGATCTAAAAGGAATTCCGCGCGCGATTCATTCAGCCATTTCGCTGTTTACAACAACAAGTCGTTTGTCATTCCAACAAGATTATCGAGAGTTTAATATTTACTTGGTGTACAATAAATTTTTCTCCTGTTATTAATTATCTGTTCACAACACACAATGTTTCAAAGATCATTATAGATTGTTACTTCATAAATACGATAGTTTATTTATTAACTTTTAACGGTATTATCATAGACGACTTTCGTGGGCCCCACTTTTCTACTTATTACAACGAAAAGCAGGCGGCTTGCGCGCCTGTTTCTTTCTTTTTTTTTTTACGTCGTTAATGCTTTATGCGAGTTTCCTTGTTTTCAACATTTCTGCTTTCTGTTGTATTTCAATGTGAATTCTTTTTCTTCTTTTTTTTCGTTTTTGTATTGCACGCTTCGCGTTTACATTAAATTATTTCACGTTATTATTATTGTTGCATACTCATATTAGTAGCAGCGGCAACTGTTCACGTTGCATACGTTCGTTACTTGTGTCTTTATTTGTTTTATATATCCGGTATTCATATATATATATATATTTATCAAGAGTTCGATTTCTCAGAAAGAAAATCATCTATCTTTACGTAAAAGCGTAAAGTGGCGTTTTACTCTCAAATTCGTATCTCGTCAGATTCAAGAAGGTCGACTTCTAGTACGTGTTATATGTATTTACGTGTGTAACATGTGTGTAATGCGTTCGAGAACGAACGGCTTTTGTCGATTCTCGAAATTTAACGTTCAGAAAGGAACATCGTGTCGGCGATCGATATTTAGTGCATTGCAACGTACCTTGCAAAGTAATCGTAAGCGTTCGCACGCTAATCGCTTATGAGACGATCGAATGATTACAAAAATCATATTATACATGTATCCGTGAAACGTATGATTTACAAACGCTCGTCGAGAGACGAATATACGTGTTAAGCAAATGTTGATTACTTCGCATATGCATCGCGTGAAACAGTCGAATTATTTCCACGTATGCTCGGCGCACATTGAAGCTGACATTATTAGTTATAATTCATCTCTGTTATTCATATATACGTTATATATATATATATCTTCTTTTTTCTGTTCCTACACGCAACTCAGGAAACTGAGAGCTTCGGAAATGTAGGAGAACATGGGATTCGCTTCTTTTTTTTTCAGCAAAATTTATCCGCGGATGTCATTTTCTTAACATGCCATTTAAAGTACTTCCATCTGTCTTTTTTCCTATCTCTTTCTCTCTCTCTCTTTCTCACAAAATCTTGCTCCTTTAACTATTCTCAGACTCGTTAACTGTCATTTTACTCAAATTATATAAAGTTTCTCATTGTCCTAATGCATTTTACGCAATAACAAATCTACAAAAATATAACATTTTATCTTATCATCATATCTCATTATATTATCTCAATAAATGGTTTTCTCTTTTTACTCGCTTTAATCACCTTCGCACACACGTCTTAGACGTGTGTCTGCCTCGTCTTTATTACTTATTTTAATAATCGTGTTCTGTCGTGCTGTCTTGTTATTTCGCTGTTATATATCATTTCTATTGATAAAAGAATCCTCGTTTTATCTTTTTTAAACTCCGATGATCTTTGGTAGAAAGTCTTTTAGACTATTCTACACATAAATAGCATATTTTTAACATAATCATCTCCTATTCCGATGCGTAATAAACATATACGCATCTAGATTCTGTATATACATCATATCAATCACACTGTGTCACTTATAAAGCAACTGTTCATATGTACAATTAAACGAAAAATGTTTCATGAAATATGCTACACTAGGCGGGCGCACAAAAGCTCGTTTTCTTTTTCAAACGCAATAGAATTTTCTTCTTAAATATTTACATAACAACTAACTTGTGACATTTTTAATATTATTAATTCTCATCAAATTAAAATGTTGAAAATGTTTTAATACATAATTTCATATTATTATAAGCAATATATATATATATATATATATAT
>VBVR01005284.1:0-11194 GCA_011638315.1 Tetramorium parvispinum | reverse complement strand
ATATATACGTGTATTCCCGTGCATTTCGTTTCAACTCGTTTCGTCGCACACGCATCTCCTCTCCTTCTCCTTCTCCACCTCTTCGTTCTCGCTCTTCCTTCTGCTCCCTCTGGTTCCGCGAGAGCACGTTCGAGAGGTCCGTTTCCCTCTCGCCTCTCTATCTCTTCCTCCCAGGCAGCCGGCACACTCGTTCTCTTCGTTCTTTTTGCCCCGTTCCGTTTCACCACCGGTGCCGGGCGGCTATGCCCTCCCTCACCCCGTTCGTCGCCCGCCCGTTCTCTCCGCGGCTGTTCGCCCTTCTGTATCGCGCAGCTCCCCCTTACCTCCTCTTCCTCACTTACCCCGTCGCTCCCGTCGCGACTCCGTCGGGCTCTATCCTCGTTCCCTTGCCGCTCGTTCGCCCACGGTTTCTAGCTCTGTCCGATGCACGTTCCTCTCGATCTCGCCTGCGGGAGGCACAGAGAGAGAAGGGGGTTCGCTTTTACAAGTGGTTCCAGCCTCGGACCGGCGCCGGTGTCGTGTTTCGCGTAATAGGTCGCCGCCTATGCCACGCGGCGGCCGAACGGTAGCGCCCGTCCATTTATTATCGTTATTACGATTATTATTATTATTTTCGGCACGATCAATACTTTTCATTTCCTTTTTTTTTCTCCACCGCGGCATAGTGAACACTTTGATTCGTAGCGACTGAAAATGCGCTATCGATCATAATCGAGAAATAGACAATCAAGGATCGTGTCATCGACAATTCTTGATTATCGTTACTTATCATTACTGTTGTTATCATCATTAGTATTATTAAAGTAATTTGTCTTTGTTTAATTTTTAACCCTTGTTATTCTTCATATCGCGTACGACTCGTCCAATCAAATCTCACTGTTTGACGTTGGGAAAAAGTTACGTAACCACAAGTTCGGAAAATTCACTTGAAAAATGCCTTCCCACTTATAGGCACCTATGTTCCGCTGTCGACAGAGCGAACTTTTTGTTATCTACTTTTCCCGATAATGCGTTATCACATCGATTCCGGAAGCGTCGTCGTGAAATGCCGTGCTACGGCTCGTTAATTGAACGTTCTTCGTTTTGTCTTCCTCTCGAGTTTCCGTGACGAGGTCATTCTGCCACACCCTCCTCGCGATAGGTATGTCACTCAAGAGGGAAATCGATGGAGGACGGGATCGATGTCGACGGCTTTGCAACAGGTTGAACGAATTGCTCGGAGTCCTCGGTACGCCGTGACTTCGGACGCCCGCAGGATCGTCGCTGGGGATTGTCGCGCGCTTGGTTTTACATTTAAACCCGATCTGAGATCTGAGATGCGACGATAAGAGGATTCGCAGTACACTAGCCGGCCGAACCACCCGACAGATTTTCAGCATTGTACAACTGGAACGCTCGTTCTCCTGTAAACCGATAAATCGATGTTTCCCGATGCTGATCTTACATGATCGAATAACGCACGTGCGCGGATTCATATGAATTATGCAATCAGTGTGATATTTCGAGTATTTTGACATGCGAAAGTGACCGAAAACTCTGCTTCTTCTTTTCTTCCTCTTTCTCTCTCCTCCGACGATAAATTCGAAATAACTTAAATTTATTTAAGTTTATTTAAGTATAAAAATTCAATTTCAAAAATGGATTTTAGTACCGCTCGCGAATATGTCTATTTTTTCTTTTCTGAGGATCGCGCTGGAGCTGCGAATCGATACTGTTGAGAGAGCGACGACTAAATCTATATAGTGAACTCCGCGCGCGTTCCGTATTTCGTTTCTCCTCCAAACGTCCGGCCATCCTGATAATTTCGGTCGAACCTTTTATACCCGGAATTGGATTGATCAAACGTGGGTGTGGTGCAGAAAGATGACTATGAGTACCTCAATATAGCATATGTGCACGGTATACGAGCGTTGATAACAAACACGCCGGCTAACTATGTGAAAGTAATTCCTATCTCTTCTAGAGGATATCAGAGATATCGGAAAGAATCATTTTTATACAATAATAACATATTCCAGTATTTATAATATACGATATAGTGTGAAATAGTCGAGGGCAAAAGTATTAACTTCGGAGAATCTAATATCGGTACACTATACTCAATCTAGAACACCATAGAGATAAATACAAATCTAACTAATTACGGAATAGCGGAGACGCTTTAGAAACATCAGTGGTGTCTGATGATAGTCTAGAGTATGTAGAATAGTAATTGCGCTTCTAGCTCACACGCTCACACGTATTCCCCCACCCCGTATACTCTGGTAATATAATACGTACATGACGTATGCATACGTAACGTTACACACTCATACATTCGCGCAACACTCGCCGCCGTTGTGCCCTCACAATGGAGCAAGTTTCTAACTATAAACGTACGTACAGACGGCTATACCTATGTTTTCGACATGTACATAATCGTACGTGTGCGTGCATGCGTGCGCGTCCGCGCTCACGCTCGTATCCTCTCTCTTGCATTCGGGAACACGCCGACTGGTAAAGGCGCGCTTTATTGGATGACCGAGAGAGCGCGAGCCCGCGGAGCTTTGCCGAAATCCAAATCCTCCGGAGATTTCAGCCGCCGTATTTTCCGAGACTCCGGAAATCCCGTTAACGTAGCATCGTTAATATCTCGGTTCGTGCGCGCGCGAGGCAATGGCGAGAGAGCGAAAGGCCGATAAGACCGCCTCTCTCGGCTTCCGCAGTCGGGGAATGACGGAGGAACGATGGACGGTATCGGAGGATTAATGAGAGAATGTTCGGGGTGTTCGGGAAGCGTACAAGAACGCCGATATTCCATCCCTGCTTCTCCGCCGTGCTCGTAAATTTATCCGTTTTCGGCGCACAAAGTGTTGAAAAAATATATGTCGGTGAGATTTTATTTATGAAGGTACCTATTTGTGCAGTTGATTTAGTTTTAGAGCCGGAATATATTTAAGGTTTCTCTTTGTTTAATTGACTCGGATAAATGTGACCAGTAACTTTTTATTAATTCTTAAATGTAGAAGAAAAAGAGAGAGAAAGAGTTAAAATGAAGATTAAATCTGTTAATTAATTAATACACGAAAGTCTTGACGGTGTTTCACGAGATCTGATTAGATTAAAACTCAAGACTTGAAATCTATTTTTTCGAGAATAAATTAAATTCGATTTATTTGAAACATAAAGCATTGCTATTTTATGTGCCACTTATTGCTTTAACATTAAATAAAATGATTATCACAGATAGGAAATAAAAATTGATATATAACACGTATGGCATAATATAGTTAATGATAAAAGAATCGTAGGAAACATGATAATCGCAAGAGTGTCTCAAAGTTTTTCTAACATCGCGGAGAGTTGAACGAAACGCGAAATGACGGTTGGCACTTTCTGCCTAGAAGATATAATTAACACATTTGCTGCGGATGACAAGCGTCCTGCGTTAATCGCCTCTCCCTTCAGAAACAGGTGCGCATAGTGTATCTCGGTGCTATTTGAATTTCACGCTTCTGCACGAGAACTATTTTTGAGAGTGGTTTCAAAGTGTCATCGTAACCGACATATTAAATTCGCGTTTGCATTTCCAAACCGTGGCGTCATCAATGAGAGTAAAAATATCGAAGTAGGAAAGGACGAGGCAAGTTCGTTGACTTTTTAAAGCAGTGCAAAGTTTCAGTCAGTTTATATAGAAATGCGCTTCCAAGAGAGCTAAAGCTTTCCTCGTGCCTATGTATACGCAAACACTGATCCGGTTTCTATGAATAAACTTTGATTTAGGGAGTCCTTACGTAGTACTTCCTCTCGATGGTGGGCCTCTAACGAACGGAAACCGATACTTCGATGATGGAAAATAGCGCCGCTTGCCGTGACTACTGCGTTACCACTTTAGCCTTCGGCGGCTAATTATTTTGCTTAATTAAAGTGAAACCCGATACAAACCCGTCGCAAACGAAATAACGCCTCCGTAATCGCGTCCTACCTTTCCATCGCTCTCGCATCGCTCTTATCAGAATGTTCATTCACATGGCTAATCGTTTGGTTCGTTAATTCTTTGCGTTACGTGCTTTTGCTACTAACGGTTCCTACTTCGTCTGCATCTGATTCGTTGACACACATGTCGGTTCTTTTGATACAGGCAAATTGAATAATTTCTTCATAAAATTGGGATCCTTTCTGCTATGTTGTGTTTACGTTAAAACAACGATGCATTGTTTCGAGATAGAATTTCGAATATGCATACATATGTGTAATAAGCATTTGTGCTCTTAAATTTTCACTCTTGCATGCTTTAGAGGTTTAGAAGTTAAAAACAGATATAGGTTTTTCGTGCAGTTGTGGTGTATATATAAGGAAAAACTTTTTCGATTAAACCCTTGTGCACTACGTATATGAAAAATAGAAGATAAATCTTTTCCTTTAGATTTTTATTATTTCTCTTAATAAGTTTCTTGATAGAAAAAGGAAAGAGAGAGAGAGAGAGAGAGAGAGAGTTTTGATTAATAAAATTTGCGATAAAAAGGTAGTTTTACGTTATTATTTAGATGATGCAATACATGTAATACCTTCGGCGAAAAAATGGAAACTTTTCCAGATGTTGAAGGTATAATCGCATTACCGAGCGACAACGCGACTGTATTATCATTTTGCAAATTGCAGTTTACTCCTACAAATACCCTGCGAGACTCTAAGGGGACTCCACCGCTGTAAATAATAGCACCCTGGCATTTTGTGGTACGTCGTTTTATCGAGGCGGGAGCGCTTCTCTAGTCTCCCTCGTATCGCGTTCACTATAAAATTATAGCGAAAATATAGAGGGTGCTTCAAAACCAACTCCCATTTCAATGGCAGATTGTGGATGTCTGGGAAAAATGGCGTTTCCATATCGGGACGTTAGTAATTTTCGAATTGAAGACAAGTATAGATTTTATATGAATGAAATAAAAAATGTAGAAATATACGAATAACAGCAAATATGTATTTTCGTTGATCTTCAAATTCTGAAAGTAGAAAATTTGTTAAAAATTTCGTGTTGGGAAAAAGACATTTCTCCATCCTTGAAAAAGTTAAATCCAATACCAGTGATTTCAGGACACCCTGTACTCTCGCTTTACCTCGAAACAAAAAACTCGATTCCCGCGTTCTTTGCTGTTCGCTTGATCCGTTCCTTTCCCATGAAAAGGACCGTCAGTAAGGAGAACTTACAAGCGGGAGGAAAGAGCGAACGAATAAGTGGGACCAAAACCGAAGGCTCTCGGCGAGAAGCTGCGTTGTTTTAGCTTTCCCCCGGGGATGGCGCGCCAGGGAAAACCTCACGAAAACACCTTCGAAACGAACCACGGACGAAGGCAGGTTGGACGACGACATGGGTGTGAAACAACCGGGAAAGTTTGAGGGGGGGGGGAAGGGAAGAAAAAGAGTATGCGGAAACCGATAAGCCCGAGAATCGAAGTCGAGGGCATGCGACGGGTCATTCTCGTGTCAGGTGGTTGATAAGGAAAGCCGAAGTTCTCGACGCGAGACGTGACGCGTCGATTATTCTATCGACAATCGGAACGAGTGAAAAAAAAGAGAAAAAAATAGAACGAGGAAAAAGGGACAAGAAAGGATCGTCGGCACAGCCTTCCTTTTTTTCTGACTCAACGCCGAGTCTCGATGAAGCTTAAAACATTTACGGGATGCCTCTCTTTCTTCCTCCGCTTCTTCTCTTAGTCCATGATTTTTTCTCGCTGTCTCTCTTTCTCTCTTTCCTTTATGGTGCTGTCTCGCAGTGAGAAGAGCTAGATGAGAAACGTACGAAAAGGCCGACCCGGATCTGTCTCTTTCTCACGCGGCAGGGTGGCTGCCGCCTCATTAGCAGGTGATTAATTAAAAATTCGTTTGTTTTCGTGGCCGGGAACGGCGGCGCCGCCCACCTATGCTCGCTCGCCACGTCGAGAAATGGATATACACATGTGAATCGCGGACGGTGTAAAAGTTGAAACACACGATTGCAGTTGAAAATTTCTCTCGTACACAGAAGAGAATTTAGCAATCAAATTTATTGAGCTTGGTAAATTTGCTCGAGAACCGGACGGAAATCGAAAATTATTGCTTATGGCTTTAACGATGCTTTATCTACTTTATGAAAAATTAATATTGTTCTGGTTTTTAGTTTTATTCTAATTATTGTTATTGCTATATATGAGAAAATAGAACATCCTTTATAATGCTGGTTTTTTTGGAAATTACATTTTCTTTGAATAATATGATGATCCGAGATTAATTAACATTATAGTTTGTATATGTATATGACGACATGTACAGTAAATGTAAAATTTTAGCTACTTAAGATACATGATAAAAAGATAAATTTATGTAAGTACAAATAAAGCTAATGTGAATCAAAACAATGTTGATGCACAATTAATTTTGTTACTCAAATAATTTAATTTTCGATATGTTTCATTTATTTTAGCCGTTCTCAGCTATACGATTGCCCTTTTACATTACTCGACGTCAATTTACAAGTATAATTAATAATAATTAATATTAAAAAGTAATTGTATGGCTGATGAACCAAAATGAACGGTTGAAGTGTCCGAAAAATTTAATTACTTTAAAAAAGAATCGCTTGCTTCAACATCGGCGTTTTGATTTGTATTGGCGTTATCTGTACTTATATTAATTTCAAATTAAAAATACGAGCTATGAATTTCATCATTAAATAAAATTCCTCCGTGTACAGCCCGCTAACGATTTTTAACACGGCGGATAATTTTCGCTTCAGGCACACGCGGCTAAAATAAATAAACGACAATGCAGCTTCACGAGAACCAAAACGGTTAATGCTCATTAAATGATGCGATTGAAGTGTTTTTGTCCGTGGCATTCCTACCCAGCGAACGGGGGCGACAAGGACTAATGGAACTCACATTCGCGCTTTGTCCTCGCGCGGGTGGCGCACAATCGAGAAGCGCTTTAGTGTAACGCCGGACGTTCTAAATATCTGCTGCCAAATGTCCGGGCGGTAGACGTCGCGTAGACGCCATCCCTTCGCGAATATTGTCTTGCCGCATACGCCGTTTGCCGGCCATAGATAATAAAAGGGGAGATTGATCGCGTTCCTCGAGCGTCCGTATCGTATGCGTTCCTGCCAAACGCTCCGTCCACGTCGCCGGGCGATGCCAAGCGCCACGGCGTGCAACGTTTCCAGAATCTCTCTCCCATTGTTCCCCAAGACGTAGTGCGGACTTTATTATACGATATTGGGCGCTCAATATGGCTGGAGGGTTTATTGCGTGGACGCTCGCGATATCGTCGCGTTCCTCGCCGCACGAGCGCAACAATAACGCTGGATCGACGCTGCGAATTTCATTAATCTTTCTGCGCGACGTTTTAATAGATAAAATCTTCCACGATAAACATATTTTCTGAATTAATTGAGTTATTAAAAGATATGTTTAGGTCTACGTTTCATTATTTCACATTGAAATTTTATTTGAATTATTCTATTGAAGAGAAATTGAAGATTTTAGCTATACCACCCTTTTTGGTACGTGCACGCGCACGTGTGTTTAACTCTGTGATATTCAAGTTAAATTATTATAATTTACTACTATGAAATATTATATTTCGTGCTTTGTTTAAGTCTAAAATGTAAACGCATGTGAACATATATTTTCGATGCTTTAATTTTTGAAAGACGGAAAAGTTCGTTCGAGCATTTTCGAATTGCATGGATTTGATTAGGCACATATGTACGCACAAATATTTCTCCAACTCCCCCATCGCCCGATAATCTCAATTATACTATTTTAATCGGTCCATTTTCGCTTATATACCAACATTATTAGTGTTTTTACCGGCATCACTGTCAGGACGATTAAAAGAGCGAATTTCAACAAAGCTGCTACATTTGAATCAATCGGCCATTTAAATTAATGACGATATGGTCATGGACGGTTCTCCCGTGCTCGGAGAATCATGGAAATATCGCGCCCAGGGAAATCACTCGGACATCATTAATGTGTTATTAATCCTTGGCGGCAAAACACGTAGGCGCGTTTTATTGTTATCGCAAAAATACTTGGCGAAAATATCTAAATCAGAGTATCAAAGTGGAAACTATAAATCCCTATCTATAATTACGTGAAGGGGAAATATGCTTTTGCAATTCATGAGCTATTAAAAAATCTATTTGACATAATATTTCAACTTCAGTATATCTAGCTCACATTTTTCCGATTTTCGCGCTGACATATTATGTCGCAGGCGCAAGGATTAAACGATCAAGTACGCCGAACGATGGTAGAAAAGAGTAAAACGTGAAAACTCCGTGGAGGAGTTAAGGCGCGAAAAATTACGTTAACGAACTTGAGCTGCGTGGTGAGGGGAAGGTTACGTGATCTCGCTCTGGGAAGAGGTAGAAGGACAGAGATAGGAGTGAAAGAGATCGAAAGAGAAAGAAAGAGAGAGAGAGAGCAGCAACCCCGTTCAGGCGGAATGTTTTTCGCGTGAAAGCTCGACTGCGTAGACATTCTCGAGTGGCTGTCCTCTCCCCTTTTCCCCCACCCTCCTCGTTCTTGCTTCCGGTAGTAGGAATAAAGTGAAACGACGCTCAGGCGTCCCTAATGACTGCGGATCCGTCGCGGCGCCTGCACGCCGATGATTATAATCGATAACCCAGACGGCCTCGTATCAGCCAGCACACCAACCATCGGCTCCGTGCATGTACATGGGCACACAGACAGAGAGCGTACCGTTCTCTCCGCACCTCTCCCTCGCCCCCCCTCCCCTTCCCTTATCCCCACAGCCCGCCCGCACGGTAGAGAGAAACCAGCGCACATGTGTGATTCCGCCTACCAACGACTACCACGACAACAAGGACGACGCGGTGTGACCCTCCTCTCTGCATCACCAATACCGACCTCTTCCTCTAACGGTCGACTGCTACTCGTAGCGGGCGATATAGAGCCGCCGGGTTATGTTTATCGCCTCTTTACAAGCTCGTAAGCAGCCCGCGAGCTTGGCTTCTCGCTGCTGTTGCTGTTGCTGCTTTCGCGGTGCCCGCATGTGTACGTGTATACATGATTTCCCGCACCTTTTCTCTCACCCGGTCTTCCGTTTTTTTCTCTCATCGTAATGTGTTGAGGGATACTTATATCTTGATTAATTAACTTTGCGTAATGTAATTGTGCGCATTATCTGTGTACAAAGAATTTTCCTGCTTGTATCTTCAAGACGATGTTCTTTAGCAAAAACCGAAAAACATAGAATTACGTTGAATTTAAGAATGTTAACAACAACAAGATTGTTAGGCAACAAGATTTTATTCTTTAATTGATTTTATTTTTATAAGCTTTATAAGATTTCAATAATTTCACTTTGACGCGCTGATAAATTCGTCAGTTATAATTAACGTTCGTAGATTATATTTAAAAATAAAGCTGATTTCTATTATTTTAGGAGCAATATGCGGATTATAAATTAGAATATAAATCTCATGAATATTAATATTTTATAAAGTGTTTTTCTTAAATTTATTAAAATCTTTTGCAGCGCGATGAAACATAATTAACGCATATTGACATTTCTATATCTGATGACATTTATGCGGGTTTTTTTTTTAATTGGTATTTCTTTGAGAAATTCGTCGTACGTTATTCATTCCGTTGAGTTGCGCGACCATTCTCAGAAGCGCACTTCCTTGTTTGTAGTTGGTTGAAGACCATGACTGCTCCTTCTCGTGTTTATCGCCTGCTTAGGCTAGTTGTCCTAAACGGCACTCCAGTTCCCTTTTGTCTCTGCCAGCGTCGGTGAGAGCTTGATAACATGTGTACATACGTGTGACTTTACGTTGTTTCGACTGATGACTATAATATAGAGCGTCATTTTATCGTTAATTCAAGTCTGAGTCACTTTCAGTATCTAAGTTAAATTTTAATTATCTCTAAAGGTTTAATTCTAATAATCACTTTTAAATATATGAATTAGAAGGTGAGAAATTATCTATTCCGATCAGAAAAATGTTCCGCTATACACATACAATTAAAAAATACAAAATAGATTCAAAGAATAGACGTTTTCAAAAATAAAAAAGTACCGATGCTTTGGAAATATATTCATCTCATATATTTAATATTAAATACTATCCAGTACCAAATAGTGCTAAGACTTTTCAGTTTTTGTTAAGTGAAGGAAGGGAGGAAAAAAAGTTCACGCATTTACGACCAGCCGGCCAGAAACGCTTTCAAAGAATAACCGTATCTCTACCAAGAATGGCACTCGTTTACGCCACGGACGTGGCCCTCCGCCCTCGCGAGCTCGTTAAAAGCGGCGAGAGGGAGCACTGCTAACGTTTATCGTCTCTGCGCAAGCTTTCCTTTGGTCATCTCTCCCCCCGCGTGTGTATATGTATCTAATGATGTACAGTGTGTCCAAAAAAACGAAATATGTGCAAGAGAAATTCTTGTTTAATTTGCTTTCTCGAGCCTTTCATTAGAGAAAATTTTGACAATGACATAATTAACAACCTGCTTTATACTTTACATGTGTCTATATGCTAATATAAAAAATTTTAATACCTTTCAAAAATGAAAAATGCGAAAAGAAATAATTATTCCGCAATTTATTATTATATATGTCAATACTTTTTTTATAAAATTTGTCGTTATTCGAAATCTGATATTTATAATTTTTCATTTTCAAATAAATGTAAAAATATTTCTGTTAAAAAAAATAATTTTTTTTCATAACTACATGTGTTTACATGAAGAAAATCCAGTAATATTGTTAATTCGTACTATTCGCGATTGAAAGCTAACGATGAAGGATTCCGTCATCGAATTTAACTGCGGTCAAGCCCAACACCTCTCGTCGGCATCTTCGGTGCCATAATTGCGCCGGCCTCGGTATTAGTCGGTCCCATTTAACGGATCGATTTTGCCGCGAGGGGGTGAGTGCGCGGGGAGGGTGGATCGACGAGCAGGCCGCTTGAAATTAAATTTAATGGGGTGAATTAGAGCCGGGAGGCCGTGGCTCATTCGTGAATCGGGCGTCACGTGGAACACACGCGGGACGAGCAAACGAACGAACGAACGAACGAACAGGCACGCGAACCGGTGCAGACGAGAACACGTACGTCCCTCCGAATAACGTAATCGCCAGTCATCCGAGCTAGTATCGCTGGCTTATGGCGAAGCCATCGTTTCCCCCATGATCCCCCCCGGAT
>VBVR01005283.1:0-12452 GCA_011638315.1 Tetramorium parvispinum | reverse complement strand
ATATATATATATATATATACGACGTAGAAAATAATGGTAACGAAGGTCAGACCGGAGGTCTTCCATAGATCTTGTTTGGAAGTCGTTAAAGTACCTCTTCCCGGAATTTCTCCGTATATCGGGGTAAAGATCGCATCGCCGCGCGAGTGAGCCGCTCTTTCTTACTCGCACCTCTTCCTCCCTCTCTCTTTCTCTCTTTCTCTTGGGATTCGCCATCCGCTTTGCAATTCCGATCTTGCACCTCGATAGTTACCTCCGCTGGCGAGGTGCCCCGTCCTCATTTTTGGTACCACACCGTAGCGCGCCGTCTTCGCGTCTCTTCGGAGGTCAACTTCAGAAGAAGCTATCGAGAGGCGATTTCAATATTCGATAGGACACGACTTGCTTAGGAATTCGCAGAGTGCTCTTCAAGGTTTGGATCACGCTTCAAAAGGAATCGCCTTTTCCTCAACGAATTTAGTGCCGAATTCTTTCTCTCGAAGACTTGAGTGATCATTTTAAAAGTGTGTTCAACGCATCGTTAATGTAAAAGAACCAAATTTCCATGTTAATCAACATACTTGTAGTGAGTTCATAAATCCCCGTTATATCATAGCATTCATAATAAATCCAACCGTATATAAAACTCATAATAAGTCCAAATAGGATATATCCGGATTATTCTCTATAAATCCCATTATCCTGTCGTCGCAATGAACGTTGTCAGAGTGAAATGGAATGTGTCGCAGGTACTGGAAATACTGCCACGGACAACGCCTACAAGCCGTCCTTCCTCACGGATCAGGAACTGAAGCACTTGATCCTCGAGGCAGCGGACGGTTTCTTGTTCGTCGTGAGCTGCGACACGGGCAAAATCATCTACGTGTCCGACTCGGTCGGGCCGGTGTTGAACTTCACCCAGAACGAGTGGTACAACACCAGCCTCTATTCGCAGGTTCATCCCGACGATACCGAAAAGGTGCGAGAGCAGCTCAGCGCGGCGGAGCCGCAGCATGGTGGCCGAGTATTGGACCTCAAGACCGGAACGGTCAAGAAGGAAGGTCAATGTAAGTAAAGAAAAAATCGAATCATAGTCGATCGTTCGACAATTTCACAGAGTTTCTATTTTATCGAAGCATTTTATTATTAGATTATTATTAAATTATTATTCTGTTAGATTACTTTATTATTAGACTTTTTTTATTCGCGTTTCTTAGAATTTGTCATTCAAGACGCTTGTCGTATTCGAGAAATGTATATTCGCTAGATGAAATAATCGCTTTTCCGATTGCAGCCTCGATGCGATTATGCATGGGCTCAAGAAGGGGCTTCATATGTCGTATGAAGGTCGGGAGCCTTTCTTCGGGCGACATGGCAGCGGCTCACGGATTACATCGTATGAAGCAAAGGAACTCGCTAGGACCGCCGGCGCGAGATGGTCAGAATTACGCGGTGGTGCATTGCACCGGATACATCAAGAACTGGCCACCCACCGGTGAGTTTGACCCGGGTGTCGTCGTCTACGCCGAGTTGAGAGAACACAAGATCGTACATCGCCGATGTGCCACCACCGGGTAACGGTGGTCTCTCAGTCTCTTTTCTTCTCTTTCTCTCTTTCTCGACGTACATCGGGCTCCGACTTTCTATTTTAAAGCGGGGGAGACGTCGCGCCCGAGGAATACGAACGAACTGTTCTTGGAACACGGCGGAACGCGTATGCCACGTGTGTACTGTAAATTAAGAACCGCCTCGAGTTGCCGTGACTGAATTTTTCGACTCTGCATCTTTCGTCAAATATTCGTATTTAATTAAATGTTGTATTATATTTGCTTTTGATCCACTTTAGAACGCAGTGACGCAGAAACTGGGAGTACATTTGCATATTGCAAACAATAAATCTAATCGATAAAGAAAGAGAAATATCGAAAAAAAAGATTAAGAACAGAAAGAATTTTATCAGATACTTTCCTCGCTGTATTCCGGTTTGAAATACTTGCCTTTTCAAAGTACGTATTTAACCGTTGAATGGAAAGTTATCATTGAGAGTCGCGGCGAGGTAGTTATCGGCTGTTAACATATTTGTTTAATATTCATGATCACGCGCGTAGTTCTTTTTGTTGTATCGATAGCTTTGTGGCAGCCGCTGATTAATTCAATCTTATCGGTTGCATTAAAAAAGAAAGATACAACGACACCTCTCTCGCACATTAAAAGCGAATAAAACGCCATCGTATATAAATTGATCGTAACTTTCGAAACAAGTAGATATCGATTTTTTTATATGACATTTTAATATATAGTTTCATTATAATCATAAATTACTATCGATTATTACTCTGATATATCGACATATAATGTAAAATATTTAGAGTATAATACATTATAGTTAATACGTATAGTTTTACAATTAGTATAAGACAAGCCGATCAACGGGAAATCATGGACTGATTCATGATTTTACGCTGTAGGTGATTTTGTTCCCCCATGTGTACCAGGTGTGGGTCTAGGTGACAGAGGTGGCGTTCATACTGGTCCAGACGGTGTGGATGAGAATGCCTCCACGCATTGCTGCCTTGTCGCCATTGGGCGATTACAGGTCACTAGTACACCAAATAGTAGCGACTTAGCAGGTTCCAATAGCAATAGCGGTAAGTATCATCTTGATAACAATTTAATTGGTAGTTCGGCAAATTAAAATTCATTTTATCCAATAGCGGAATATAAGCTGGTCATAGTTATCATAAATTGTATTTTTGTTCACTGTAGAATTTATATCACGTCACTCTGCAGAAGGTAAATTTACCTTTGTGGATCAAAGAGTCGGCGGAATTTTGGGTTACACTCCATCGGAACTCTTAGGTCATCCTTGCTACGAATTTTTCCATCCGGAGGATCTGACACATATGCGAGAGAGCTTTGAACAAGGTAATGCTCCATACTTCAAATTTTTTAATGTTCCATCAACATTGTTAACATGTGCCTTTGCTTTCCAGTATTGAAATTGAAAGGACAAGTCGTGTCTGTGATGTACAGATTTCGAGCTAAAAATCGCGATTGGATATGGTTGAGGACGTCGGCTTTTGCATTCTTAAATCCGTTCAACGAAGATGTTGAATATATCGTCTGCACAAACACACATGCGAAGTAAGAATGGAGTTGCATCTAAAAGATATGTCGTATCATGTTTTTCGTCCCTTTGCATGGAAAAAATATTTGCATGTCTTTATCCAGGTCATTTCATCCTAGTAGTGACGGTCAAACGGAGAGTGAAGCTGTACCTGCATATGGACAACCTTATTCCCTTCAGAGACATCCTACTAGGGATCCGTTATACTCCGCGCATCACATGATGCAGCATCCAGCCACTGTAGCTACAGCCAGTAAGACGATTACCGCGTATTCTCTATTATTTTTGTTGCAGAGTCAAATAGTTAAATGCATGTCATTTGCAGGTCCGCAACAACCAAGGCCGTCCAGCACACAAAACGTATATCAGAGCTACGAGACGACGCAGTCGCCGATAGCTTACGGATCGCCTGGACAGCAAAGCGCGTCCTCATCGGTCCTAAGCAGGATTCAGAAGCCGGCTAATACATCTCCAACTCCACAAGCATGGGCGATCGGAAGACAGCAACCTGTGACAGAGGGCTACCAATACAGTCAATTAAGTCCATCAAGGTCACCGAGCGGGCCAACGTATACTCAGCTGAGTAGTGGCGCTAGAACTCCGGCTACACAGCAATATCATGCAGTCACAACAGTGCCTAATAATCCTGGTTAGTCTTGCTATGTTCTCTAGATATTATATAAAATTCTTTTTCCTTCTTATTGATTTTGAATTCGAATCTTTGACTCTTAGAACAGTACATATCTCATACGCGTCACGAAATTGCAAATAATCAATTATACATTTGTCATCAGGTATGTGGGGTTGGCAGAGTCAACAACATCAAACGCAGCAACCGGATGGACAGGCCGGCCCTCAGATGTCCGCGCAAGCGCAACCACCGCATCCTGGACAGGCCGGGCCTGGCACACAGCCGCCGCCAGAGCTGTCTGATATGCTGCAGATGCTGCAAGATCAGGGCGGTTCGTCCGGCTTCGAGGAACTGAATATGTTCAACACTAACTTCGAGTAGCAACGAGAAAGGCGATACGCCTCTGAGAAGCAGCTTCTATTTTAGAGGAATTCTCTCTCTTCGGGGCTTTCCCCGGCATCACTTTGGGGATTTGATTTTGGGCATCGCAATCCGCACCCTCATGTCAGCATCCGGAGGATCGTTCACGGAGAAAGGAGAAACGCGATTTCACAATTTAGCACCGCATATATAGACTTTACGCAAAAAAAAAAAAAAACGATCGCACTGGGATTAGGACAGCCTAGTCCACCGGATTATTTACATATTATACATACGTATTATAATGAGAGGTTTTTTATTCATTGTCATGGGTATCAGACGCTACCGGGTATGATCGTCACGTTATGCGTTCTGGTTGGAAGTAATTATCCAAATTGATGAGCATAGTTTCGCTGCGAAAATGCCATTAAAACATCAATGGCGACTGTACCTTTATGACGGTTATTGATTAGTGCTCGAAATGAATTATAATGCGCACAGATGAGCTACCTATATTTGGCATAAGCTATTAAATATAAAATGAAATTTTACATTTATAAAATTTACATTTAAAGCTGAATACACAACCGATACTAGTAATTGAAAAGCTTTCAATGATTTAGATGGTTATATTTAATGAATCTGGAATTAAAGTTTAAAAATTAATTCCAAATTTATCAAATCTGCTCACAGCCGTGAAAGCTATTTATAAAGTTGATTGATTAATGAATGGCCTGTAGATGAATATTCATGGCCTTATTACAGGTATTCTAAACATATGTAAGCATCTGTGCTTATTATACAAATCAAGTGACATAATTTTAATTTTCATGACAATTTTAAAGTATCGATTCGATAAATATTTAACGAAGAAAAAGAAAAATGAAAATAACAGAAGTGTACTCTAAACAATAAGAAAAAGTATTTTTAAAAAAACTTCTCAATCAAAAATCTATACACAAATCACGGTAATTTTAATACCAGCTTATCGTTAGATTTATAAGGTTAGCCTAATTATTTTAATTTAGATCTTTGTAATTATAAACAGTGCAAGTCATAAACCAACACGCGACAAGAAATCGTTCGAAACATTGACAATGTACAAAAATTGTGTAATTCACCTTTGCTTCTCTGTGCAAGACACCGTTTTTAGATATTCTTAAAGAAAAAAAAATATAGATAATGTTACACATACGAATAATTGCATTTATAAGTAACCACGTGTGACTTAGCGCGTTTGTACGTGTTTTAGCAAATTTTGACAAGCACATTGAAACGAAATTACAGCATATCATGATGAATTGGGAACATTTTTCACTAATATATGAACTATACATATACGCATGATTTTTTTTTAATCATCCTACATCGTGACGAGAATAGTACCATCACTTTTTGACAATAACTAATATATTGGGCCTGATGCAGGCATCAATATTTATATGCGAATGTTAAGTATGAATTCGTCTCAAAGAAAGAGATTACTTCACAAATCCCCTATCCATTGTTATATATTCCTTTGCACAATATCCACCCACGTATTATAGCTCCACAAGAAATCGCGATTCATATGATTTAAAGAGCGAAGGGTGTTAGAAATGCATACGTATATCATGCAATAAAGGTGTAAAAAATATTTTTAGTGTACATATGTATCTTACATTACGCAAAGAGTGTAAAGAACTTACGCTTTTGCTGTAAGTTCTTTAATAATTCTCGTTAGTTATGTTCCTTTACGATTATAATCAATGACAGCATAAAAAGAGGCAATAGGATGTAAACAAACAGCATGAAATTTTTAAAAGACAAATATAACAAAAATTTTCATTTATTTAAATAAATTTAAAATACAAAATTTACAATTTCAGCTTTATAGCTGAAACAGTATTAGTTTTCTGCTTGTCTTTTTTAATTTTACTTTTACTTTTGACTTGATCTTGTAATTGCGTGAAAAACGCAGTCGAAGACTTTGCAACTTTATGCGTTGTTTCGTTCAATTTTATAATGTTTTTGTCTTTAGTCATTTTCTTAAGCAATGCAGCCTTTTCATTCTTATCTTTATATTTCTTAGCGATTCCTGGTTGCAATGCTCTTAATTTCTCCTTCTTTTCTATTGCCTGCTGTTTGGCTCGCTGCTTCGATTTCTTTCGCCTTCTCTCGCGCTTCATATCGGTTTTCGTCCTTTCTGATTTACCGATAACATCACCCTGTGGTTTGGCTAAAAATAAAAATTATAAATAAAATTAAAAAATGCTCGTAGTTACAAATAAAATTAAAAAATATAAAAAATTAATGATAGCCATAAATATAACGATGAATACCTTTAACTTCTTCAGGTGCTAATAGAGTAGCATCAGTAGCTGTGACAGGTGCCACCTCTTCCATGTTAATTGCAGGTACATTGCTAATGATTTTAATTTCTGGTTTAGCCTAAAATAAAAGTATATTATATAAACATTGAAAACCATTAGGAGTAATATTTTGTGACGAGAATAGAAAATTATAAATTGAAAGGATAGGCTTTTTCAAGGAAATGTTTATGTCAGAATGATACGTTTTTCGTTGCTAATACTTATTATTAGCTATAAATATCACATTTAGGTAAATTTTAATTAATTTTTAACGTAAATCATGATAAATCTTACCATCTTGGGAGTATAATGATAATTAGCTAACGCATCTAATTTAGACACTAAAGAACGCATCATTTGTCGAATTTCATTATGCAATTGTGGCATTTCCTCTTTCTTCTCATCGTTCTCTGGATCTAACGCTTGCTTTTGCTTCAAGTATTCCTTTTCGTAAATTTGCGACAAACTTTCTTTGCTTTTTTCTTGATTTAATATCAATTTTTTCTTGTATTCCAACGGTGTCTCGACTGGCTTGAACTTCTTCTCGACATCATCCCAAGCCTTATCTTTAATCCGCTGCTTAATTATGTCTTCCAATTTCAGAGTAGTCTCCTCGGTGATCACAGGGGCTGGCCTCGTGTTCACATCAACTTCCACAAACTCCTCCAGCAAGGAATTCTGTGGTCGATTTGGAGCACTTACTTCGCCCTTCATTTGCCAAGGCTTCTCACTGACTGCTTCCTTTTCCAATTCTTTAATTCTCATTAACAATCTTTCTTGTCGAATCTCCAAAGTAGATTTCGGCTCTGTGTCTTCTTCTATCTTTTCTTCTTTATTCTTCTTATTATAATTTGCTTTATTCTCCAAGCTATCTGTCTCATCTGAGTCGTTAGTAAGATTGAATTTTACTTTCTTGACTGTTTGATCTTCTTCGTCCTCTTCGTCAAGATCCATTTCTTCGTCCTCTAATTCTTCCTCTTCAGAATCTCTAATACTACCACTATGATGTAAATTTTTGCTTTCATCAGCTTGTTCAGTCTCACTTTCGGGACTATCGAAGAAGTCTGCATACTTTAAGTATTTTTCTTCAGCATCATCTCCATCTTCTTCCTCGGAATCATCGTTAAATAAATCCACCGATTCGTCGTCAGATTCAGTATTGTCCTCTCCTTGTTTCTCTTTTTTCTCTTCTTTAGTTAAATATTCATCCAGTTCTTGTAACTTGAAGAATTTATCATCTACAATAGAGGACTTTTTATGTTTTTTCTTTTTTGAATTACTTCTAATTTCTACATCTTCATCCTCTGATTCTTTCTCCTCGAACATGCCTTCATCCTCTTGATCTAAATCGTCATTTTCAATCTGTATAGACTCAGGCTTCTTAGAGCTCACCGGAACTACAAACTTTTTACTTTCAGATAGGATCATTGGAATCTCATTTAAAAAATGTGCTAGCTCGCCCTCGTTCTGCAGTTCCAATTGTTGCCAAATTTGCTCCTCATCGAAGCCTTCCGTAACTAATTCTGGTAATGCATTGGTACTTCCATAAAATTTTTCCTTGGATTGCTCCTTGGCAAAATCATAAACATTTTTTGTAAGAGCTGTTACATCTATTTTATTTTTCCCACTAAAATTTAAAAAAAGATTAAATTCTCAATATGAATTTTTGCTAAATTTTTTTTATATTCAGTGAAAACTCTCTTTTGTATTTGTGTAAATTTTCTTTATAAAATTTCATTATTCTATTTTTCTCTTCTTTTTATACGGTGATGAATAAAATTTTTTTCTCTCATTTTTTAGAGTTTCTTAGGTTAACGATTAAATAACATCGAAATTTCGTACTGTTTTACTTACTTTTTTATTTGTTCCAACGATTGAATATTATTAAACTTAGATATAATATTATTAAGAGTGTTAGCCATTTTTCATTAGATTAATAACAAACTTGTCAAATAACAATGAACAATTCACTCCACGTGAACATGCTTAAATACAACCACAAACAGAACGAATCATGAACTGTTTGAATCACGAATGGAACGAATGACATGATGTGCAACCATCAATGGCCGCGTTCAGCAGACACAACATGTTGAGTTCGTCTTATCAACACTCTACGTTGATTAGTTGGTTCTAAAAGTAAGAGTTCGACTCGACCAATCACGTTCGACTGCTACTCAGCGGTTTGGTCTGCTGAATGCGCTCAATGAATCTTTTGATCAAGTAGATTCATTGAGCTTAACGATGATTGGAAGATTGCTTTATTCGATATTAAAAGGAAATATTTCAATGTTTTCTTATTTTTCAATATTAATTGTACAACATATCCTAATATTTTGCAAAATTGTATGTGTATTTAAGACAATATATATTTCTATGAAATTGTATTCAAATTTATCATATATTTATTTTAATTACTTTACTTATTTTTCTTTTTAGTTTAATAATATTTTCTAAAAAAATCATAAATATATAGTATAAATTTGATAAACATACAACAAATTACAAATGTTCGATGTGATATAGGAATATTTGTTTTCTAGAGACATTCTAGGTTCTAAAGTCCCCTAAAATATGTTTTCCTATTGGATATCAAAGATCGTCGAATAAAATCTAAATCCAATCTTTATACTTTATACTTTATGATTCAGTAATGTTCTTATACAAATTTCGGTACCTTAGATTTTTTCTTTATTAAAAATAGTTCATTCTTTCCCTTTATTAATACCATATTACACACATATTTAATAATAACTACTACATAGTGTTTTTGAAATTTTTATTTAAACCAATGTTACAAAGTTATATGTTATTAGTTTAATATCGCAAATCTAAATGTAAATCTATAAAGATTTTAGTAGACTTACGTTAGTAGCACGACGTATCCATACAATACAATGAATTAAAAAATTAAAAACTGTATTCGCTTAAATATGTTCACCTAATAATAATTATAACATTACATTTATTCAAGATATGAATTGAATTTAGTATAAGTATATGTAATCACGGCAAAAATGTTTTCACGCTAAATTACAATTACTCGCGGCTCTTTCTCCCAAATTAAAATCTTTCATAAAAAGGAAAAATGAAAGAAAACTGGCCCAAAATGCGCGATAAACAAAAGTCCAAGGACCCTCTAGCGTATCAGAAGCAGAAACGTGTTTGCCACGTGGAGTGGGGAACAGGGGAAACTCGTTCGCCGCGCGGAGAAGAAGGGGAAACTTGTTCGTCGGGGGCGACAGAGTGGGGGAAGCCCGTTTTTTCGATGGGGTGGGAAACGCGTCTGGCGCACGGAGGGGGAAGGAACGTCGAGGGCGAGTGAAGTAAAGGGAAGGGCTGCGGCGCACGAAGCGGCCCGAAGCGAACGAAGAGCAAGTTCGTGGCCGCGCTGAGGCATTGGCGCAGATCACGGCTTGGTTCACGCCGGTTCACGCGGAAAGGGGAGAGAGAAACGCGTATACTCCGCCAACGGACGCAGAAGCGAGGCGTGCACGCACGCGCCGCTGACGTTTGGCGTTTGCCTCTTCGACGCGTAGTACAATTCGAATTTCGGCGAGAGGAAGGAAACGAGGGAGAACTTCGTCCGTAGCGCGACTGTGCGCGAGTGTAAACGAAAAAAAAGAGAAATTTCCAAGTGTGCGTTTGGTTTCTTTTTTTCTGGTGGATTTTTCTGGTGATTCACACGGTGCCACACGGTAGTTCCCCGGTACCGATCGAAGAGAAGCCGCCGCTCTGGTTTTCGGATAACTCGCACACGCGCATACAAGGAAGGAAGGTGTGTATATTGCCGCATGTAAGCCGCGTGTGTAGCCCGACGGCTACCACGGCGATGATGATCGCCGACGGTTCGCGGCTCGCAGCTCGCATATCCATATACCTTCGCCGATCGATCGTTCTCCAGGTCAGGCTGACTCTCGCACGTTCGCGCGCGCGATCGTGCGCCCGTGGAATCCAAAATTGCGAAATCGGCGAACGGCCGACCGGAACGAGTTTTCGGTCCGCGAAAGCCGGTAGCCGTGCAGGCCGCTTTACTTTTGCCGCTTTACTTTGCCGAGAGAAAAATCATGATGGATCCGCGCGCGCTCGATCGTATCTAATCGAGATCCAATTGGGAACCGGTTCGACGAAATGTCACGTGATTCTATTTATTACGCCAAAACACGCCGGCTCTTGTAGGAAAAGCGAATATAACTGATTGTAAGGGAGATTTACGAAAGATTGCTCCGTGTATAGATTTCTAAGGCGACTGATGAGGGGTATTTAGGTCGCGACACTTTGCGATAGCAGGTTATCACCGATTAGCCATTAATTGATTACGATACGTTGTTTATTGCATCCAGAGCTTAAACTTTGTTCACCCTCTATATTGGTATTGTGATAACGATGGTCGGAAGGCTTTCAATTTATGATCCTCATTTGCAAAACTTTAATAAACCAACTCAAGCTGATTTATGAAGCGAACTGATAATTGCTTATTTCGTATCGTCTTATATTATTTATATTAATTAATCTTTTGAAAGAGAAAATAAAATTTTTGTACATTCAAAGATATGTAATTATAAAATTATATATATAGTATTTTTTATTTAAAAGATTATATTATTGTGTTAGAAGGAATAAGACTGACGTAATATCTCACAACAAAAAATATAATTATTGCTCGAATCGAGCAACAATCGTTATTTACAAATTCCAGTGGTATAATTGGCTCAAGCATGAAATGATCGTCCACGGCAATTTTCCGTGACAAATGTTGCGGTGATTTTAACGGAATTATCATCAAGACAATCCATCGTGATCTGAACTGCCACGCAACGTGATGTTTTACAATTTTCTGTGCCTAATTGATCGATTTGGTAGGTACGTCTCGCTTATTTCACGTTCGAATCAGCGCGTGATGTGGCAGAGCATTACAGTATTCCACGAAATGTTTTTCAAGTCCAATTCGAGAATTTCTAAGATATGTATATTGAAACTACATTTTCTTTCCTGTGACCATAGAATTTCCTTGAAAAGAATTCTATTTTTACTCTTGTATAGCGCCTCTAACAGAAATACCTTTTGATACCTTGCGATATTTTATTTGATTTCTAAAGAACACGTATTTCTTTTTTTTTTCTAGCCGCATTCTTTTTTCTTCTCTTTGCAACGTATTCTGTTATTGCTGACCGCGAACACATAAATTATGACGTTATTGTAAAAATATTAACAAGTTCTAAGTTGTTCTATACTAGCTAAAAAAATTCATATCACTGTCAGTAAAATTAGAAATTACTCCGTTCATAATTATTCATAATTGCTCATAGATATTGATATCGTCTTTTCAATCAGTTATCAGGGGAGAATTAATTGCAGGTAAATAAAGTATAAACATTTCTGGAAAAGGAAGGATATTTGTCTCCTCGGCCAGACGATATCTCTTACAGGACGGCGCGACGAACCGGACGGTGTGGAATCTAGAAAAAATATACCGGTCCGCGAGTTTTCCTTTTCCTCGCCTCGAACGAGTTCTCTCGGCGGCGATTATAACGGGTGCGGATCTCGTCTTAGGTGTACGTGAAATTAGAGCGGTACTTCGATCCTTCCACAAACGGTATTCGCGTCGGTATCAACCTCCGGTGCGCGTTCCACAAGGAACAATGAGTGATGCAATCGCGAATTGCAGATACTCCACAGGAGAGAAAGAGAGAGCATCGTCATGTAACGAAACCGCGCGCACCTGCGTAACTACAAGTGATTCATAGATTCTTAGAGAGAGGAGAGAAGTGAAGGGAAGGAGAGAGAGAGAAAAAAACACAGTTAACGAACTATTGTATCCTCTTGACTCTTTCGAGTGAAGGTTTCGGGCGTAGTATTCGCAAGAATTTTTTGCCAAGGAGAAGCATAAAATACACGAGTTTGATTGCGGAGGAATGTTAAAAACGATTTGTCTTGTGTGCGATGAGATAAGATTAGTTAGCAAAAATTTATAAAAGCAATTACGCGATATAACAGAGTACAT